>JAOUQW010000030.1:1078573-1096304 GCA_028565825.1 Olivaichthys viedmensis | reverse complement strand
AGGAGAAAAAGGGATCAGGTTTCCCTCTTTCCCATCTTCTCCTCTGCAGGACTCTTAAAACTGTAACTCTAGCTGAGGATGTGAACACCACGTGCAGGGTGTTGATCAATTGGGGCGCCATGTAACACCAGTTAATTGCTGTCATTTATTATACTTTAGTGTGGCACTGATTAACAGGAAGCCTATAAAAAAAACGAAAGAGCAGTTTTTCATCTATTCAGCCACTGATGTTTCTCTCGGCCATGGAAAACTTTAGGTAGGAGCAGAGTTTGTCAATGCAGCATTTTAACTGTAATCTCATTAAGAGACACAGAAGGAGAAATATAGCCGTGCTTGAATACCTTGTGTATCTGCTTTTTCTGAACAAGCTCCGTTATTGTAATGTAATAGACACTCCAAAAGCTTTCCCTTCTAACTAAGCAGGCTAGCTAATAACACTGTATTACAAACAGTCTCATGGTCATAAATCATTTGCACTGCATTAGCAACATCACTGTGAAAGGAGATGCACCAGCTTTTTCCCCTCCTGCTTGGACCACAGTGTGGCGTTAAAGCGCTTTATCTTTGGATTGTGCTCGTGCTGTGGCTCTCAATTTTGTGGCTTCAGAAATGTTTGGACCTCAAAAGCTGTAGGCTGGTGCTGTTGAAAAAAATACACATACTGTGTGAATGTCTAGAGTCTCTACACACACTCGGGCTGCAACTATATATTATTTTGTTTTTCGATTATTCTGCCAAATACTGTCCCGAATATTCAAATATTCCATAAGGATAAGAAAAGCTCAGGAGTAGGCAGACGAGGCAGACCAAAATGCTTGCTTAAATTATAAAATGACACCGAGGTAACAAAAATGACAATTAAATTATAGATGATTATCAAATTACTTTTCTAATGACCAACCGAGTTTTTTATTCACACGTTTTTTTCGCCGTCTTCAAAGAATACCAAAGAATATTTGTTACTTCCACCCTCACATGCAGACTAACTTGCATGTTAATGGCTGTTTTGTGGCATGAATGATAAATGATGAATGATAGAAAATGCTAATAAATGCTAAACAAGGCTCATATTTGTACCAGAGCACGTGCTAAACTCTGCTGTCTCTGTCGGGTTTCCTACTGCTCCAGAGAGCGAGCGAGCGAGCTAGCACGCGCTCATTTATTTGCATTCAATTTGACGTTCCCGGCAAGGCTAGCTAGTGGACCGGAGCAGTATAGGAAACTTATTCCGCACCTGGCGTTAAGACTGTTATTGCTGCCTTAAATTAGATGTCTGAAACATAGCTCGAAAATAGCAATGCGTACTTAGTTTATGGGGTCAGCTGTATTCATATCAGCAGTTTTACGTCTTACAATATGGTTAAACGTTGTTTTACGATTGGCTATGTTAACGCTAGTCAACACACTTTACAGAACAACCACAGGCACTTGCACCGGGACGTTTCCTCTTCAGGTGCTCACTCATGCAGGTTGTGCCAGGCTAATTTCTGACTTCACTGAACGTTACCGTTTTCCCCAAACTTTAAAAAAATGTTTTTTTACACGGTTTTGCCAAGCGTCTTGATGTTTTTTCCATGTTATAGCTACCTAGCGATAGTGAAAATATAAAAAACTTGAGCGCCACTCCACGTTAAGAAGGCAGAACACACTGTCTGGCAATGAGGTAAGTCTATGGAAAGAGGTTTAATAGTAAAAGTGTCGATAATTCTAATTATTTTATAGTTTTTCAAATTAATTTAATTATCGAATTTGTCAGATTTATCGAATATTTGTTGCAGCCACACACAACTAATTGCACTACATCACCCTATTGTGCTGTCTAAGTGAGAGAGCTGCTAAGCTGATTGATTTACGTGGGGATGAGGGAAAGATTCTGTTAAATGATATGCTGATGCTCTTGGGGAACTCATCGTTAATCTACAGTATCTGATGGGTGACATCTGCTCTCTGTCATGCACACTTACTTATTTAAAAGATCAATAGAGCTTTATTTATATGATTGTAACCTCAATATCAGACTTTTAGCAGAGCTGAGTGGAAAGTGACTTCAACGTTTTCATCACTGACCAAACAGAAAATACTCTACTTCCCTGTCTCAAAAACGGTCATCAAAATAAATGGCGCTCATCCCCTACCTTTTCTACACAACTATTCATGTATCCAGAATACAACAAGTTATTTTCAACCACAATCAACTAGTATTTCAACATTACTGCAAGAGTCTAAAGCTACATCAACAGGTGCTGACATGAAGTGAGAAGTAACGGGTTGGTCTGGTCAGGCTCTACTGACTATGTAGCAATGATTTTGAGAAAGTGTTATATCTTGCATGCCGCTTATACAGTCATGCATTTAGAGTCTATTTGGATTTCTATATTTTCATATATTTTTATTAGTGTTCCTTGTACAGCATTTGCCTCAGTCAAAAAGGTGGCAACTGGCAAGAGCAGGCACTACTTGGGTGCATGTGTGAATGATTTTAACTATACAGGCAATGAGAAACAGATAAGTATCAGCATCTTCAGACACACACATGATATGTTCTTGGGTTGACGCTCATCATTTAATAGCGTACGCAGCTGGAGCAAACACAACACACAAGTACCACCAAAAAAGTACCCTGGGTCGCCTGCATCTGGCAACTCGGAGCAAAGTGACCGTGCCTTCACTGTGAATGCTAAATCAAAGGCACAGTGCTCGGTTTGGGAAGCTAATGCAAAATAGATGTAACCTCGCAGGCTTGGATGTTTTATTTATGATGTGCTGGTTAGCATCCTTACTGTATGCTGTTTGCACACAGCCTGCTGGTTCTTGCGTTTTGAGTTTTCTCCAGCTGCGTATGCTATTGGGTGATGAGCGTCAACCCAAGAGCATGTCATGTGTGTGTCTGTAAATGCCGTTACTGATCTGTGATCACTCATAAAGAAACAAAAACACGGCAAGAAATTCATGATGAGCGAGACAAAGGGCAAGCACAAATGCACAAAACACTTGCAAGGCTTTGTGAGAAGAGGAAGTGGAAATACAAAGGTGAAAAGCTGCGTCTCAAATGGCGTACAATGCACTATATATTATATACTATACACTATGTACTTGAGTATGTAGTACCTGATTTTTGGAGGGTAGTAAACCGAACACTAACGTTTTACACTAAGTGGAAATGACAAATTACTGCGCGGTACCTCAAGTCATTGAACTGCGCATTTTAGTACATCATCTGGGTATTAATAGTACACTACATCTCACTGTCAACAGTCACAGTCTTTGACCTGTTGTGTCGACTGGGAAGCTTGGGGAAAAATGGAGGCTAATAATTAAGGATGTAATGTAAAGGGTGTCAGAAGATGAATGGACGAGGGAGTTTTGGGCTCACCCTGTTGGTCTCCACAATAGCTCTGAAGATACCGACCTAGCTCCTGGCTCCACCTCTTCAGCTGACCGTTGGACCGCCTATGGACTGACACCCAACTGCGCCATTAAGACTCCCCTTACTTAAGATGTAAAATAGGGTACCTGGTCAGATGTTATGTCCTTTGGAAGCCCATAATAACAGAACATGTGATGGAATAATTATTCTGCAGTTTGGAAGGCAGTGGGGATCCCTAGGAATGAGACAACTGGCCTTAGAAAAACAGTCAGCTTCGGGCTCCCGAGTGGTGCAACAGAAAGTCGTTCTCCTTATCGTCGTGAGATTGCGAGTTTGAATCCAGACGATGTCACAGCCACCTGTGGCCAGGAGTCCAAGAGAGCAGAATTGGTTCTGCTCTCTGCGTGGGAAGGATGGCATTACTCTCTTTCCCTGTCGATTAGAGTGCCGCTAGCCAATCGTGGGCATCTGTAAGCTCATCCATATGGAAGAGGGCAGTTAAAAAGCGTGTTCAACTGCCCTGTGACATTGCATGAGCAGTTTGAAAATATGCGGTAGTTGGCTTCACGTGTCTCGGAAGGAAGCCTGGTTTTTAGCTGTCGTGCAAATTGATGTGACAAATTGATTTTGTGTCATGGGCTTATGGTTAGTGGCTGAGTCTGACCTTAGACACTCCCTAAACTCGAAGGGCTGTTGTCCAGGGCGTGAACATGCAGAGGCATTTGGGCAAAAAACATGTACCAAACAGGAGTGGTGCATCAGGTATAAGGAACATTACAAAATACATACTTATCAGGCTTAGCTATCTTGAAGTTGTGGTACACAACAGGAGATTTGGCTTGCCTCCCCAGACGAAGCTGCCTTGTTTGCAAGGCAGTCATCTGCTCATTAAGTGCCGATGGCGGCGCTTAAATGCTGGAGTGTTTGCTGTTGCTGCTGCATTGAAGTTGTTGGTGTTTGAGCTGTCGTTGTTGGTTTACAAGTATTTGCTCCAAGTTGACTGCTATCGTGAGTAAAGTATGCCCTTCCTTGGCAGTATCCATATTAAGGGCGAATCCTGTAATACCAATAACTCTGATACATTGTGAATACTAATGCCCAAAGGGAGTATTATAAACACCTAGAAAGAAACAAAAGCATGGCAAAGACATGACATGACAAGCACATATGCACAACCTGGTAATTTGCCACAGGTGTCAGGTCTCAGAGGAGGTGCATTGTTGCTGTCGGAAGTGTGACATTGTGTCTGATCTGGGAGGTATAATGTGTGTCGTACCATTTTCTGTGTGCGTATTGGTATTGCGAAGGAAAGATGGTGATACGTTTCTTGTATGTGACTTTGTAAGTGTGTATATGTGCAGAGGAGAGTTGCAGTTGATGTGTGTGTGAGTGAGTGCGCCTTTTCTATTCGGATCAGAGTACCATTGTGGCTGCCTGCAGGGCGAAGAAGAGGGACCCCTGTGTGATTTTTTCATCAATATTTCATACACTTGTAATAGGTTCATGGCTGCTTGGAGGTCACTGTTTAAGGAGAAGAACCATCTCTCCTTGTCCCCTTCTCTGATCTCTCATTCCCACCCTGCCACGCTCTCTCTCCCTCCCCTCCTTGTTCTCTCAGTTGCGCTCTCATGATCAGTCTCTCTCCCTTTTGAAGCAATCACAACAAACACTCTGTTAACTGATTTCATTCAAATGCAGTCTGGCCAGCATTGGTGCATTGGTGGTGCTGGTGCATGATGGGATTGGCTTCAGTTCTGTGGGCTGTAATTTAAAAACTCCCACTTGCCCACATTGGTCCCTCTCCATGCCACCTGCTATTCTCAGCCTCACAGAGCAAATCTAAAGCAAACAGGAAATGCCAACGTTCTGCCAAGTGTTTATCGTGTGAAGAGAGCAGTTAAGCACCACAGTACCATCGCAGCCAGCCTGTAATTTCAATTAAAAGGGTAATTTGATTTGTTTATATTAGTGTGGATGAGGAGAGGTGTGTTACTCATTGCGTTCTCTCTGGGTCCTCAGAGGGCTTGGATTTGAATTGATGATTCTTTTAGTGTGTGCTTGCTGCAGCTTTGCTGTATGGGGGCAATAAGTAACGTAATATGTATTTGGATATTGTATGCATGTATTTAGAATATCTATACATTTTTACAAAACCATAGCTGAAAACCTGTCATAAATTGGCATCTGTTAGACTCGTTATACACCATTTGTGAAAACAAATCTACTCATTCAAGCTTCGGATTTTTTGTTACTGTGTCTTGCTTTCTTATGTTGCAACTCAGCACACTGCTCTTTTTCTGCCTAGAATTTCTGACAGATTGCCCTATGTAAGATAAACTGGAGGATTTGGAGTTATTATTTTTGGAAATTACAAATCAGACACGTTTCTTGCACGTCCGCACACACATGCAGATTTACTCAGCCGCGATCAGAATTCTAAATGGGGGATTCATTTGCAAACTGGAAATCCCTTTGTTGAATTCACATGAAATTTAAAGTGATGGGGACGATCGTGCAGCTGAGGGAACATTGGCTGATCAGGACCAAAAAGAGAACAGGAGCAAGAAAACCACATGATCCACAAAAGTGTCTTACAGTCGATGTACAACATTTTTTTTATGAGTTCTATACAGTTTAGCCAACATAGATTTCCCCCAAATAACAGCTGACATTCTGCACTTTAAGCTCACAGTCACAAGTTTTATTTCAGAGCCAAAATAACAGTATGGACACATGACACAGGACGCAGGAAAACAGGAGGTCTCCGTGACGTAGTAATTGTTTCTATACTATTACTTACTGATCCAAGTACTAAAGGAAAGAAGTCAAGTTTCCATTTCCATTTGTAGTCTCCATGGAAGACATCCTCACGCTAGTACAAATAGACCAGGGTCTAAAAATGCCATTGACCCTTTTAGTGTGGGGGTTTGTATTTTTACTGTCAGTAGTAGTCAGTAGTTTAAATTATTTTTTTTTAAATTCACTGCAGGTTTAGTGCTTGTTTAAATGCTTAGTGAGGAGCTGGGTCTTTAGTCTTCGTTTGAAGACAGCCAGCAATTCAGCCATTTGAACAGCCAGGGGAAGTTCATTCCACCACCTGGATACCATCACAGAGAAGATGCTTGTCTTTTTTGTGTCTTGAGGGATGGCGGGTCAAGTCGAGCCATTCTTCTGGCTCAAAGGGAACACGATACGGGGTTTGATCCGTTGACGGGGGCCGGTCCGTTTTTGGCTTTGATGCGGGCAGCCAACAAGGCGTGCAACTGCATTCTGGATCAGTCTCAGTTAGCAGGAAGGCTTGGCCCAAGTTTGGCTGATGTGTGGAATTGGGCTGAATGTGGCTCATTGACCGATTTTTATTAAATATCTGGTATGCAGTACCAGGTGTTGAGGAGCCTGACTGCCTTGAGGAAGAGGCTGTTGTAAAGTCTGGCATTAGTGGCTCGGATGCTCCAGTACCGTCTGGCAGATGGCAGAGAAATAAAGAGACCATAAGAAGGGTGGGAGGGGTCATTAAAGATGTGGTGCCATTGTGAATGCAGTGTTTCTGGTGAGTGTCCTTGATAGAGGATAGATTAAACAAATTAAATAATGGAGTGAATGGAGCAGATCAGGTTTTACAGTGGAGCTGTGCCAGTACGGTACGTCAGTGAGTCTGGCAGTCTCGCATATCTGCTCGTAACTAAAACCAGTGCCGGCGTCAAAACTTCGGGGGACAATGATCTGGTTCAAAACCACTTAAACCAGGGTCTTTTTTATGATTTAAACTATAGAAGGTCAACTGTAATCCTCTGTGCAAGCACAATGGAAGTCCAGCACAGTTTAGCGATTTCCTGCTTTAACACACTGATTCAGCTAATCAGGATCTGAACCCGTTTTATTGGCTGAGTAAAATTCACTTATGAGGAATTTCACTTGCCAGTTGCTCACATTGACAGACGTTATACCAAGCAAAAACAGAATTAAAAGTGAAATAAATGCATCGTGATAGTAATTAAAAGTTGATTAACAATACTAATAATATTTAATTTAGTAATTTTAAAACTCTGAGGACCTCTATCGGTCAGGTCAAGGCTGCTAAGTCCCGGGCCGGGTGTCCCAATGTCAGCACATCGTAATAAAACACACTTCTGAGAACACCAGCATGGAAAACGGTTTCCTAAAACATGAGATGAGCCCTGTCACGCTCCAGGGTTCGGAAGGCGATTGATTGAGACCGTTATTGATGAGAGATTTTTGATTTTCTGTCTTGTATTGCGTCTCCCTGGCTGTTTAACGTACTGTTTGTCAGGAGGTCCACAATTACATCCATACACGGTGCGTTTAACTCTAGTATTCCAGATCGACTGTTGAGTAAACATTAAGTAAATTTTAATGTCTGCTATTTCGTCCGCTAAATTAAATTAAATGCTTCAACGGACAGCCGGTGTTTCAGGAAATGACACAAAGCTTAACTTGGAACACGCTGAGACACTGAGGCACCTGTACTCAATTTAGATGTTGGCAGTTCAGAGTTGCTACAATTGCCAGACCCTGTCTTGTCAATGCTGATAATTGTCAGTGTGCTGTCTGTGTGTGTGTATATGGGTGAAAGTGATACGCTGGCCCGTTCCTCTCCAAGCAGGCAAGCTATTGATCGTTTATTTGAGGGAGACTTGATCAAGTTGCCTGTGGAATTGATTTTCGAGTGAATCCACCATCTTTCACATGAATCCATTTTATTACTGCAGCACGACATGCAGCAATCTGTTGCATGAGGGTGTCCCAAGTCATTTTTTACATCCAGATATTGAATAAAATTTAAGAAACAGATTGAAATGTTGAGAAACAATTATACATAATTGGCTGCATTTCCATCAACTCCATAATTCACTTCCATAAACACACTATGGACAAAGTATATAAACAATGAATAATTGCTGTAATCAGAAAGACTGTCCCATGCTCATCCCAGGACTTCTATTCACAATATGATCTTACCAAACATTCCGTATCCTTTTAACACATTTAGTGCTGTTGCCTTTTCTCTGTACAACTGCATGGTGTAATGAGTACAATTCCCACTTTCCGATGTCACCCAGAAGAGGAATTTCTTTGTTTCCTCTAATTGCTACTTTTCTGTTGTTTGTAGACGAGGGTAAACCGAACTGGCTGATTTATCCGACACTAAAAACGACTTTTACTTTGCATATGTACTTTACATAATATCACAATTACAGTATTTTTTCCATTGCAATATTTCACAGTTCTAGTCAAATGAAGTGAGCATATTTGTTGTGTGGGGGCGATGGCTCCTGTCAGTAAATTATCCAGCTGGATTGAAAAAGAGATGAGGTGGTCCAAAGAAAGGGTGTCATTGCGGCAGCTCGGTACCCAAGTCTTCCCCCAAACCCCGACAGTAGGCAGTAATTAATGCCGACTCATTCCAACCACTTCTTGCTGCGGAAAGAAAGCTTATATTCTGCAGCTGATTTATTCCCCTAAGTCAGCCTCGGTAGCTGCTTACCATAGCCCCAGCATTCCGCTAGGTGATCAAAAACTGCTTTAAAGCAGGCTGTAAACTGATCAAACGGCTGTCTCTGGTACCTGCCTCCCCACAAGAAGCAAGAGGATGAAGGAGTTTTTTGATCGTCAGTGAGAAATAGGGTTGAGTTGTGTCAAATATAAAGTGAGCACTGTAGCATGAATACTAAACAGTCGCAGGGTTTACTGACATATCGCTCAGGCTTTGAAACTACAGACTTCTTGGTGCAAATGGGAGTACTGGTTCCGCTTTCCCAGAGGATGCCAGGGGGGAAGCATGCAACGTGGCCAATTGTTGCTCGAGTCCCCCGATGGCTGCTGTCAGCTTCTGGAGATTCTGCGGTTGGTGGCTGCTGCTGCATGCTGTCCAAAAGATATTTTGGCTGTATCCATGTTTGTGGTTTAATGTAGTGGCTTGCCGCATATAAAACAGAGAATCACTGGGGTACAAGTATGCACATTTATTAACATAAAATACAATGACAAAGCAACTCTGATTAACACAAATGAGAATTCAAGGCTTTAGAACAGATATACACAATGCTAAGTTAAACAAGATACTGGCAGTAATTACAAAACTAATGAACGGGGGGATAACAAAACAAAACAAAACAAAACACAAGCATTTGTAACATTTTGGACATACTGGTTACACTCTTTCCCCGCCAGTTACACTCCTTTCCCGCCAGTATTCATGGAGCTTCAATCCATCTGGTCCTGGATCTTATTGTGTCAAATTTATATTCAGGCCTGTAGAAACCAGTCCCTCCCCTTCACACTGTCGTTCTGTATGTGTGTGTGAACAGCACTTGGTCATGCTGGGTAAAAGCGCTTGCGTGACTTGTTAGCTTTGTGCAGTGAGGAGGATTGATTTGTTCTGTCAGAGTACACCTGTCTAGGTGTCACACTCAAAGTGAAACGGAGAAAAGGAGAGAGACAGACAGAGAGAGAGAGAGAGAAACAGAGCGCTCATACCTAATGTTTACTCCCTTCCTTCAAAGTCAAAATGATGAAGAGTAAATATGGGAAAATTGATGTGAAGCCTGTAATTGTCTTTCATTATAAATGTGTTTATAATTGTCTATAATTTGGTGACAATGCTTAGCAAGTATTTTTAGCAACTCCTTGTTACAGACAGGACACAAGCATAGCTAATTGGTGGATATTCTGACACCACGTTTGTCATGGGTTCATAAAGTTAACACAAAATACTATCCCCGTAGACTCTGATAACGTGTTGTAAGCATAGTATTGCTTAGAAAGGGCTGAAACAACAGATATCTTATTGTTTGAACATTCTTTGATTATTCCGACGATTATTAGGTGATTGACAAAGGATTATGAAAGATTTAATGATTTAATGCAGATTGGTGACACAAGATAAAATCATAATTCAGAAATACTTTAAGGCTATACACTGTTTTAAAATAGATAATTAATAATAATAAAAAATGCTTCACGTATTACTCACACATTTTTATACAGTGGTCGTGCTCCTAGTCGATCGATCGGCTGTAGATCGGAATCGGACGATTTGTGGCCTAAATATGTGATCGGCGATCGGCCGATATTTCTTTAATCTGGCCGATACGGATTAAATGACGCAAAACACATTTTGAGGCAAAGTTCACATTTTTGTACGCTGAAATACTCGAGGAAAACGCAGAGGACCGGGAAAGCGATCGCAATTTAAGTGCACATCTGCCTTTTAGAGACAACCATCCCAAGGAGCGAGCAGGTTCTGAATTACTGGCAAAAAGTCTGCCGTTGATGCTTAACAGTAAGCCCTGAATCAGTTGAATAGCCGTGTGCTTGGCAACCCGTTCTCACTCCCAACACATCAAATATTTAAGCACAGGCAGAAGCCTTTAGCATCACTTTACTGACGCGCTCGGTAATCCTATTGTTATCAGCGAAAGCCCATTTGCTTCAGTTCGGGTTGGTGCTTGTGGTTCTAGAGGTCTACGTTAAATTTTAACGGTTTTATCTTGTTTTTTCCCCCCTATATATGTGTGTGTGTGTGTGTGTGTGTATGTGTATGTAAATTCCAGCACTGGCAGAGAGCCACTGTTGGGCCTTTAACTCTTAACTGCTCAGCTTTGTGCTCGGATTGGATTTTAACGTTTGTATAAGTTTGAGACTTTGGATAGAAGTGTCTGCTAAATGAATAAAACATTAGCTGACTCTGGTGCCTCTTATGGCTCCTTTCAGGATACATTCTGGATATTCCCGCGCGATTTGTCCAATAGACGCACACAGAGAAAGCCACCCACAGTGTGGAAGTGTGGAAGATCTCCCAGGAGCGACGCTGCAGCGTTGAATTGTGTGTGTTAATAAAGAGTGTATAGGAGCTCCACTGTGTGCTAATGAAAGGCCGATTGAAAAATTCTTCACTTAAATGGCTTTTCATTACACACCCCTGTTGCAGAAAGGGAGGGGGAGAAAATCAATCGGGGGTGGGAGTGGGATGAGTAGTCGCTTTTAGACGTGTGCGTGTGTCTGTAGTCTTTAATGCAGCCTCACATTACAGTGTAATAGATTCCCATTAACAGGCCGTCGGATTGAACACAACGCTGACGGAAATTAAATTCTAATTAACGTAGTTATGTTCACCTTTTGCGATTAGTCTTTTCGGAAGTGAATTACAATTCATTCATGAATGGAATAAGAGGGGGGAAGCTCTGCTTCTGTATCTGTCTGCACCTGTAGCAATACTACTGTAACATTTCTATGATATATAGATAATATATCTAATCTTCATATTAATGATGAACTCGAGGCCCATGCTCGGCGATGCTCCTGATGGCAGGCGTGTGTTTTGATGCATTAAACTGAAGCGTGACCAAAAAACACACAAATCAGATGAACTGTGTCATATTGCTTTTTGCTGTATAACAAACGCGATACAAACGTGAAAAAAAAAAAACATTGACAGAAACTGTAGAATCTTCATTTTTTTCAATTGGTCCACTACAAAATTTAGATTTAGACAAAAAATACAGCTTGTCACACTTTATACATCATGTAAAGTTGACTAGTTTGCTCAGACCCTTGATGGCAGTGTTCCAGTGGGTGCTCTTGACCTGCTCGCAGTGCTCTAGTGTTTGTGGCCTCAGTAGATTATGCGGCCGAAACTCTAACACCAAGTTGAAATCGGGTGAAGGAGAGAGACAAGGATTACTGCGCAGTTTCATCCAATTACTGTGCTCCTGGCGTCTTCCTTCTCTTCTCTTCCTGTGAGCATCCCTTTTATTGCTCCTTCCGATGAGCTGCCAGCTGGGGAGGATTGCGGCACTCATTACCTTCCAGCTGTGAGTGTATGATTGCGGGTTTGGGCCACATGCACTTGTCGATGTTTTCATTGCTGTCCCATATGCTTGATATGTCCCTGTCCATGGTGCTGACCTCCTTATGCAAGCGTTCTGGAGCGGTGGTCCCCTTAGTGGAGACCCCACAGTGTGCACAGATGTGAGTGAAATTAAGAGATGATGGGAATAGGAGGGCCACTAACATCACTGTTTCTATTTTAGATTTACAAACACCAGCCGTTTTTATTTAACCTCGTTGCAGTCAGGCCCGAAATCTATCTATCTGTCACAATGTCCTTCAATCCGTTTGTCTGTCTCTCTGTCTGTATGTACTTCGATCTTTCTGTTCTCATAAATTTAACCACTTAAGACGCACTATTAGTCTGATTATAATCTGAATGCATTACTCTGATTATAATATCTAATCTCTAACCACTGGGTTTGTGTGGCCGTGTTTAGCTGATCTCAGGTCTGTACATCAAACTCCCTGCAGGCCATTAGCTGATTGACCGACCACTCCATAATTTTGTCAATATTCATTCAGCTAAAGCACGAGGCAGATTAGCAAAATCACACCGCAGCAGGAGCCAATGGGCCGACTAGATTTCCTTCAGTTTCCTTTTTTAATTTTTAATTAAAGATTTAATTATTTGCTGAAAACTTCAAATAATGCAGCATATGAATGTGCAAAATTTCAGCCTGTGAAAGACATACTGCAGCAGGGTGTTCTGCAGCTTCTGGGAAAATGCTGTTACAGAGTCTGGCAGTAGTGGCCTGGATGCTTCGTTATCTTCTACCAAATTAAAGGGGGATAAAGAGTGCGTGAGAAGGGTGGGAGGGGTCATCTACAATGCTGGTGGCTTTGTGTGTGCAGCGTTTACGGTGAGTGTCCTTGCTGGACGGGAGAGAGATCCTGATGATGTTCTCAGTTGTTTTCTGAGACCAATACCAGAGGCTGATACAGCTGCAAAGGATGCTTTCTATGGTCACCCTGTAGAAAGTCAACAATCATCTCTTTTGTCTTCATTAAGAGACAGATTGTTGGTTCGACACCAGTCCACAAGCCGCTCCACCTCAGCTCTATTCTCCGCTATATTCTGACTTGATGATGTGATTTGAGGTTTACTTTGCAGTTGTGTGTTAGCATCGTGAATAGCAGTGGACTGAGCACACAGCCCTGGGGGGCACCGGTGTTCGGTGTGGTGGTGCTGGAGGTGGTGAGGACTGCGGTCTCCCAGTCAGGGAGTCCAGGAGCCAATTACAGAGGAAGATGTTCAGGCCGAGCAGGCTCAGTTTCCCTTTTAGCATTCACAAGAAAGGGCAGCCTGTGAAATAAGCAAAACCCAAGGGACCTCACTCAGAGATGAAATATAGCCGAGCGTACTTAACTACTGGAACAAATAATAATTACCACAGCATGAAGTGCTATATTTATTCAGTGTAACAGGCGAATCCTCTCCATTTCCCATTGGTGTATGTAGAGCATAATCAGCATGTTGTCCTTAATGTGGCCTTGCAGATCTTTTTCTCCTTCACATTTCACACTCAGCACGGGAGGAAGTTAACCTCTGCTAACCGCCATGCACAAATAATCCCTCGTTAAAAATTTCCAAGTTACGCTGTCAGGTAATAATAATTTAACTCCCGATCAATATCAACATCTGATGAGACATGGTTTCAACATTATTGCCTTTTTCTTACTTCTCCTTCATACTATCTCTCTCTCTCTCTCTCTCTCTCTCTCTCTCTCTCTCTCTCAGTGTGTAGAGAGATGCTGTGGGCGGACTGTAAAGTGCTGGAGGCTGTGAGAGGGAGGCGGGGGTCGCGTCGGGGGTCCCGAGGGTCTCGGCCGAAGCTCTCCTGCTCCTTCTGGTTTGTGCTGCTGTTTGGGGCCGGAGGTTTGGTGCTCTTCATCCACCTACAGGATCTATTAGACATGGTGCAGCAGCAAGGACCAGGTCAGTCACTCCGTTATCACTCCATGTGCTTTTGAACTGACTCAGGAGGGTCGGTTCACTCACACACACACACACACACACACACACATTATGCAACCACCACAGTTTACATGCCCATTGTCAGTGAGTCCAGAATATCAAGAACGCCTCCGTCTTTAAGGAGTATGTCTACTTTCAGTTTCTGCTAGCCCCCCCCCCGCCCTTTCTGCAGATTTGAAAAATGCATTTTAGGGCGCGGGTGAGAGAGAAAGACAGATCGCCTTTAATGTCAACATTGCACATATCATCAATGGTATATGTCTTAAAATAAGAGTAAATATCTCACTGGGTGGATCCGTGTCTTGCTGAGATATGTGGTGAATAATCTGAAAAGGGGCTTATTGTCTGTACTTGTGTCAGTGAGGAGAGCCGAGTAAGGAGAGTTAGTAAACTAATCTGATAAAACTGAAAAAGAAATTGCAAAAATACTACACTAGATGGCTAACACGAACTAGCTACCTAACACTATGATAACATTAACAGTAAATCTAGCTAGCAAAAAACGGACAATATATTTAACTCTAATATAAACCACTGTTTTAAAACATAGGTAAGAAAAGTTTTAGAGCAGCAGCGTTATCTCAACACAGGGTTCACAATTGAACGAGTTAAAAAGAGAGATGTGTGTGTTTATACTGACTATAAGGGGCTACGTAGCTGCTTCCGTGTTTGGGGGCATTGACCGTTGAAATGTCGCCGCCCACTAACACAGAATATAACAGAATACAGCAATAATGTTGTGTATGAATGTGTTTACAGTTAAAAAAAATATATATGTACGGGGCTCCCTGAGTGCCGCAACAGTAAAGCGTTCGCTAGTTCAAGCCCCGACGATGCCACAGCCGTCGGTGGCCGGGAGTCTAAGAGAGCGCGTAATTGGCCCTGCTCTCTGGGTGGGAGGGACGGCATTACACTTTCTCCACCTGGTGGCAATCGTGGGCTTCTCTGAGCTCATGCATACGGCATACGGCATACGGCAGTTGGTGCTTTCATCCGAGAGCGTTGGACTGCCCTGTGATGTTGCATGAGCAGCAGTTTGAAAAGATGCAGTGGCTGGCTTCTTGTGTCTCAAAAGGAGCATGTGTTAGCTTTCGCCCTCCCCCGGTTGGTGGCTGTCGTGCAAATAGGAGAGAACTAGCTAGCTAGTGGGTGGGAATTGGCAACGACTAAATTATATATATTGGGGCAGTGGTGGCTCAGTGGTTAGAGCACTGGGCTACTGATCAGAAGGTTGTGGGTTTAAGCCTCAGCACCGCCAAGCTGCCACTGTTAACCCTCCCTGCTCCAGGGGTGCTGCATCATGGCTTACCCTGCGCTCTGACCCCAGCTTACCGATATGCTAAGAATCAATTTCACTGTACTTGTATATGTGACAATAAAGTAGCATTCTATTCTATATATACATATTTTTTGGGTTGGCATACGCTTTAACCATGTCACACATTTAATTTAGGCAGAACATCACCTGTATGTGTCTGTTTCAGTAAATCAGGAGGCCACGCAGCCCGAATATCAGGGTTACCCACTGCAGAGCAGAGCTTTAATGTGGTCAGTGAGGGTCGACTGAAACAGGAGCACTGTAGCTGTGCTGAACTCACTGGAAACTCAATACGGCTCTCGTCTCCCTCTCTCTTATCGAGCAGAGCTAATCCGTCTCCTTATCCTGTTTTCCGCTCTCACTTCCTCTCTTTTGTTCTTGTCTCATTCTCTGTCACTTTCTTTTTGCCTCAGTCACTGCTATCTCTCTTTCTCTCTGTGTGTCTCTAATCAGCAGTAAAGGACCTGCTATTAACTCTCCTGCACTACAAGCTTGTAATCCATAAACGCTGCTCTGTTTATTCCTGAACTCAGTGGAAAGTGCTGAACATTGGACAAAAGGCAGAGTGAGTCCTCACTGAAAACCATCTAACACTGAGCTCATCCACGTTTTTCACTACAGAGAGAATTTCTCTCAGGATTAAGATGAAGTGTCTTTGGGCTGTCAGATGGAAATGGAGAATATGGGAGTAAAGCGGCATGGGTCGTTAAAGTCACTTAGTGTGTCATCGGGTCATGTGACACAGCCACAAACAATATTAACACCACCGTAATGCCTCCTGTTGTTTTTATTTTATTCAGCAAATGTAATTAACATTATTAAGTGAAAAACTTGATGAAGCAATTTCACTAACTATGTCCTTGTATGAAATCACAGAAGTGATCTTTAGTGAAGTGTAATGCTTTATAAATGAAGATTGTAAACTAATCCACTCTTTCTCGAGGCCTCTGTCCGGATCCAAAGGGAGAACAGGTGCAGCTGGAGTGCTGAATATGATCTGTTCAGTAATCCTTTAATCCTGCTCTGATTTCCGGAGCCTATTAATGGAATTAAATTGGTGCCCGTGACCCAGGTAGTATTACATTTATAGAAGGTCACACCAATTCCTGCGTTTAACAAGGACACACATTGACACTGATGTGAAGCTACACTGTTCTCTGCAGACCTGCTGCTTTGCCGTGACCGAGCTTTAAGGTTTGGGGGGAATTTTTGGGGGAGTTGGATTGAATATTTGTAGACTGCAAACATGTGCTTGAGTGTCAGTAACTCCCCCTTGTGGAGAATCTTCAGCTTGTTAAACCTGGGTGAGTGAGTGGGTCAGTGAGTGATTCAGTAAGTGAGAGTGTCAGTGAGTAAGTCATTGAGTCAAGGAGTGAGTAAAAGAGTCAGTGAGTGACTCAATAAGTGAGTCAGTGAATTCGTTAGTGAGTGAGCCACTAAATCAGCATGTTGGAGAGTCAAGGGTTCGTTCAGTGAGTCAGTAAATATTGATTCAGTACCATCCATAAAGTTATGATGCACACCTGCGAGACCCAGAACTGAAAGGGAACAGACAGGTCTACTGACATATGAGAGAGAGACAGAAAGAGAGAAAGAGAACAAACAACAAAAGCAGATGCTCTGAGAGTGAAAGAGATGTAGAAAGAAAGACTGAGAGAAGATGAAGAGTCAACGCAATCAAAGAAAATAAGAAAGGCACAAAAACATGTAAATAAAATAAACAAAAGAGAAAGGAGCCGCTCTGGTTTGACTGATCGCTTTGAGTAGTGGCTCGTCTGTGAGGATGAGGAGGGGATGAAGGGGGCTTTAAGATGACGGGGCACTCCACTTTTGTGCAGATTTTTTCTAAATCCCTTTGAAGGCTCTGATGATGGTCCCTCTGTCATTCAGTACATTTAATCAACCCGTTGAGCCCCCCCATCTGCTGCCGAGGAGGGCATCATGACCGTGTCCAAATAAACACTACGGTCAAATGGTAATAAGTCTTGTTGATATTTGTAAAATAAAGGAATAAAACATTTTTTATACATGAAATCTGTTGGATGGAAACGTTGCTAGTGTTGCATTGTGGATTTAAACCAGCTGTTGTTTTGGAAGGAAAAAGACCAGGATGCATTTCAAAGAGAAAATGAAAACAGTGTGTCTATCTTTTTAATGGCCTTTATAAAAATATATGAAAAAATAATGAGAGCAGGAAGAGAAGAGAATGAACAAGTGT
>JAOUQW010000030.1:1060355-1072445 GCA_028565825.1 Olivaichthys viedmensis | reverse complement strand
ATAAATACACAGGACAGCAAGTTCACAGGGCAATAAATACACAGGACAGCAAGTTCACAGGGCAATAAATACACAGGGCAGTAAGTTCACAGGGCAATAAATACACAGGACAGTAAGTACACAGGACAATAAATACATAGGGCAGTAAGTACACAGGACAGTAAATACACGGGGCCGTAAGTACACGGGGCAATAAGTACATGCTCGACACAGTAAGTACACGGGGCAATATAAATACATGGGACAATAAATAGATAGAGATAAATAAAGAGATAACGTTACAGCGTGTGTTTTTTTTTTTTTTACAGATTACAATAAGACATTGGCAATTCTGCGTGACCATACTGAAGCCCTGCTCAATTACATTTGGGCTAACTAGAAAATGGTGTAAAGTTCACTGAGCTATTCCTTTAATAAAGAATTACTGTCTAACGTATTGCACGGTCCCCTATTAAGAATCAACCAAAATGTCATGTTTGATGTCATGCTTGTATAATGGCTGAATATTTCTGTCTGTTCTGTCTGTCTTCAGGTTCATCCACGGAAACATCGTCTACTATTAGAAGTGTTTGACGAGAATCGTCTGGTAAGTGTTTTTTCACGCAAGTTCGGCGTAGAGCTCGCTGATTTTACTTTGGGGCGAAAGGTCAGATTATATCAACACATTTTAGTCCGCTTGTCTGAATGAATGTGATTTAATCAGTGTCGGGGCTATAAGGTTAGCTCGGGTTTCGCTGCTGATGAATGTGTCCCTTGTACTGTAACTCCATTTGTTTTATAAGGTGAAAAGCAGGTTAGCGGTCATAAAACATAAAACCTTGGTCAATGTTTATCAAGTAAGAGTGCTGATCCAGGATTTAGCCCCCTCCCCAAACCGTGTAAGCACATTCGTTTTATGTGAAAGGCACAAAATGATTCCAGATCAGCCCCCTTAAACTGAAAAGCGTAATTAACATGATCCCTTGCAGTGCCGTTCTAAAGCCCGGTCATGTTGTTAACTTTGGGCCCATGCCTAAATTGTAAGCATCTACCTGAGCTCTAATTTGCAGTGGAAGGACAAGGATGCCTTTTTTGCCGGTAGCTGCTATAAAACGCAAGTACTGGAAATTAAATGCACCCAGGGGCGGCGTTAAGAGGGTGAAAGTAATCGGTTCGGAAACGGCGTAAAAGTTGGTGTAGTGTTACCGCGCTTTTTTGTTGTTGTTGTTGTTAAATCACATGTGAATAGTTTTCTCTCTAAATGAACGATAAAGGTTAAACAAACTCCTGAATAATAGGATTAGTGTTCCCTTTCACAATCAACAGCGCTCCTTGATAAGTGTGTGTGTGTGTGTCTGTGAGAGGGAGAGCCCTGTTACCAGGTAATAGAAAATTAAGCATATTGACTAAGTTGGTGTATTAGTATTGGAAATGCAGTTTCTGCTGCAAAACTGGACATGCCATTTTTTTCCGTCACTGATGAATGATGATGATGATGAATCTTCGATTTTTCAGATCCAAATATTTAAAAAAATAATAATGAATTGAGAATGCTAATTATTAAGTCAGCCGTCTTTTTCGGAGATATTAAAATGTATAAAACCAGATTTTTCGATAACAGTGAGATTTTAGTTAATGTCAGGGCTGCACGATGCTATATATTAAAACTGGTGAACCTGTGATGCATCCACTAAAGATTAGCTTGCATTCATTTGGCCACAATTTAGTTTTGATTTTTGATTTTAATCAGCCACGATTCATCAAATCCTCAGAATGCGCACAGAACACAATACCAAATAAAACAGGCTTAGAGGGCTCATTTGCATAATACAAGCTTCTGCCACGTCAGGATTACAACGATTACCAAACAATATACAGTATTGTGCAGCCCTAGTCCACATCTGTCTGTAGTCAGAAAGGAATTAGTAATTAGACTACAAAATGGGTTTGATAATTGCCTACATCTGAGACTTTTTGTCTTTTTTGCGCTGTGCAACACAGTGCAACAGTATGAGAAGTCTTATAAGTGACTCAGTCATTTATAAGGTCTATTAATGTGTCCCCCAACTACTGTATCTCTCAATTCAATCTTTAATATGCGGAGGGACTGTTTACCGACTCTGGGGGGGGTCTGGAATACCTCTGCCTCGTGCAGTTGTTTCTGATTGATTGCAGCGGAATGGCATTGACAGATGAACAGGCCTAAAGGCCATCACTGGCTGCCACAGCATAGCTCAAATGACAAGCAAAGTGGCCCAAGTCCATGTAAGTGAGAGGGTTCTCCAGGCCCTCTTCAGGGGCTTTACCTTAATAAAGAGACACTTTGTGAGATTTTGCATGAAGACTTCCAAGATTCCAGCCAAGTTCGGTTTCTTTTCTCCAACAGAGAAATGATTCTTTGGTTTGTTTGCATTGCAATTAAAAAAATAATAATAATAATTTTTTAAAGTCTGTACTTTCATAGCTGTCAAGCCACTAAAGTCCGGCACTCAGTTTGTGAACTTGCTATCTTTTAGCAGTGCATAGAAGCCCACCAGCGGCTTCCCAAATATTTCCACACCCCTGGCGGTTAGGAAACCTGATCCTCAGTTTGATAGAGTTAAGTCTGAAACCCTTCCGCTTTATTTGCTGTAATTTAACCCCACCGGGGGTAAAAATATTAACAGGCAGCAGCTCTGGGGGAACCACCAGAAGCCGAAGTGTTGCTGAATGCAGCACTCGAGTTGTGATTGGCACAGCGGCAGGCAGGCAGTCCCAGCGCTCTCCAGTCCCGTCAAGCACAGAAGCCTGTTGTTTTTGCAACGGAGTGACCAGAAGCTGGATTTTTAGAGAGAGGGTGTTCTTGCAAAATTGGAGAAGATGCCGTTAAGGCACGACTGAGGTCTGCTTGTGGAGTGGGTTTTGCAAAAAGGAGGGGGGACTTGGTGGGTGTTTCTGCCTGCCCGTAGCGGTTGCTTTCTGAGAAACCCAAAGCCAGAATTTGTTTCAGCTCCTTAAAGAGAAAGACCACCGGGGAGTTTGCTGTCACGGAGTGGTGCGCTATAGGCTGTGCAGCACTTCTCTGGGCATCACATCTGACCTTCATTGGCCATTGACGTTGGAGGAACCTCAAGAGGAATGCAACTTGTCACTGGAGCTATTTTGGCTATGTGCAGGCGCTAACGATTGTAATCACAGCGTGGGACCCAGACCAGTTGGTTTGCTGCTTCTCGTCTTTCTCTGTTTCTTGTTCCCCCTCCTTCTTCTTTTTCTTTTATTCACAATTAGCAAGTTTTTATTAAAAAAAATTTGCCATGCCTTGCTTTTCTGGTTGGAATTAGGGGGTCAGACTGAATGGCACGCCGTCTGCGTCAGCATTTTGCCACGAGGAGAAGCAACACCGACCCTCTGTCTGAGAGCTGCAGCCATGAGGTGGAGGACGGGCTTGGGACACCTACTCGGATCCCTGCAGAGGGCCTGACTCACCCCAACTCGTTCCACATGAAAGTGACTCCTGGGCAGCTGGCTCTCGGTCTGCCACCTCTGTCACCAGATTATGGTAGCCTGCAACGGCATACTACTGTATTTGTACCCAAGGTGAACAGCAGCAGTGGGAACAAAAAGAGCACACTGCATGTTTCCTTGCAATCTTCTGGCAGGCAGAATGGGGATGCAGAAGGTTGCAGTGGTAGGGGAGAGGAAATAGACCCTGGAATTTGTGATGCCAATGCCGGAGGCAGCTCTGACGGAGGGTCGTGTAGCAGCAGCACTGCTAGCGATGTTGGCTACTGCAGCAGCAGCAGCATATTCGACTCGGATGCTGCTGAACGTAAGGCTCCCCGTGAGAAATCCGTGTGCCATCGGAAGGCCAAGGCTCCCTTACGCCGCTGCTCCTCGTTGGTCATTTTCCCGCGGAGTCCCTGCACCACACCGCCGGCTTCACCCGTCAGTACTGTGGCAACTCCTCTGGTTTCTCCGTCCACCCGAGGTCCCTTTCAAACCTCGCACCAGCTGCAGCTGTCCACAACAGATGCGTCTCAAGATGAGCCCAAGGTCTCCGTCGCCTCAGCGGTGAATGGCGTGAGACTTTCCAAGAGCAGCTGTCAGCCAGCTGAGTTTCGAGATGCCAGGCCCATTCTGCATTTTAGCGTTTCAACAGATTCTCTGATGAGATCTGAACAACCCGAAAGGCACTCCAGTGTGCTGGTGCACTGTGCTAATCAGCCCCCGCTTCCTCCCGGGAAAGGAAGTGCAGCCAGGACTACGGTCAACATTGACTGCTCTAAAGCCTCAGAAAAATCTGAGGAAGCCAACACCAAACTTGGGAACCGTAATCCGAAGCTGTGCCGTAGCACCTCAGCTTGCATGATTCCCACAGGGACGTTATCGACGGAGAAGAGACACCACACTTGTCCGACTATCGGCAAATCGAACCCGCCGCAGGAAATTGGTTTTCACAGAGGCTTGCAGAGGAGTATTTCCCTTGAAGTGCCCTTCTTGAACACTGGGATATCATGTCAGATGTCAAACACAAAACAGCTTGGCTCTATGAACGGAGCCGCGCATGTGCATATACACGTGTCTCGAGGGAATGGTGTGAAAGTGCCCGAATCGCCAAAGGATACCAGCCCAAATGACAAAAAGGAACAGGCTCTTACCTGGTCTGGGGAAACCGTCACAGTAAGCGTTCATATCCTCCAGTCTACACGTAACTAATTTGGGTTTCTCAGTTTCGATAAAAAGGAAATGAAGGAGGCTATTCAGTTTTTGCTTGTTGTTAAGGTGTTAGGCGGGGAGGATCTGTCACGACCTAAAAGTTTAATTTCTAACCCTATGGATAAGCGTAGTTTAGCACCTTTTTACTTATTTTCTTCTAATAGTTAATACTTAATATTTTATATGAGATTATGATTCACCTTTACAAAACCAGATCAGTTACTCTCCTCCCTCCAAGGTTATTATTTGTGGAGATGTAATCGGGACTAGGAATAATGTCTTGGTATGAACCTTGGGTAAAGCTATCAAATGCAGTGTTTGTTTATTTCCAAGGCAATAACCAAGGTAATGGCAATACTCTGTTGTACAGCACTGTGTAAAAGTCAGAGCGCACCCTTTTGTTTATTCAGTTTTCAATCAAATGTTCATTCAGCACTTATTGTTTATGATTTGGTGGTAAACAATAATGATGATGATAAATGTTACAGTACATTCATACAGTACTGAATGAACATTTGATTTGAAGGGCGCTCTTCATTGTCTTATACCTGAAAAATCACCAAAACCTGAGCTTCACTGATCTTATATGGATGTATGTGCTGGTCTTACTGTGCAGTTTTATGCTTTTGACCATATAGTTCAGTCCATATGATAGAGCTGTTGATCACCGGTGCTCATTTAAGGCATGTGTAACTCTGTTTACCCAACGTCAGTCCTGGAGCTGCTCTTTCTGTGAAAATTCTTCACAAGACACGTTTAACAAACCCCCGTGGACCAGTATTCAGAAGCATTTGTTCGGCTGAATTGGTACTCCCAAAAAAAAAAAGCAAGCTTGTGCTGTCTTCATAGACGCGAACCTTGTTTGTGTGTGTGTGTGTGTTTGTATACAAGTATGGTAAAGGGAGTGGGGGGGGGGGGGGTAGTAGAGGGCTATTCTATTAGCACTCGGAGTACTCCGTTTAACTGTTTACCTTGAGGTTAATTATAGGGGATAGCCGATAGGGGCCTCCTGCAGGAGTATAAATATGGAGCTTCAGAAATACTCTGCCCGTCTCCAGATTGTCTGGCCTCAGCACTGCAATGCCCAGATTTAACGACATGATCTGAGTGGAGTGCACATGGCTCGAAGTCAGCTGCTGGGGTTCAGGGAGTGGAGGGAGGGGGGGATTATTTGTAGTATCTAATGCATTTCTAGTCTCTATTTGTAGTCTCGAATACATTTTCTATAAATAATAACAGTGGGCTTTTTCTATCTCTTGCATTATATCTTTCTCTCCGTTTCTTTCTCGGCCTATTCTTTTATTTTCCCCCTCTTTTATATATCTGCAGTGTGAGGCATGTAAGCCTGGACCCGCCGACACGTCCTGGGTGTTTTGTTTAAGGGGTTAAGTGTTGGAAACGAAAAGCACGCTCAGCTTTCCCATAAAGCAGAGTGAACTGCAGGATAATTAAACCCAATAATATGAGTCCTTTATTATTATTATTTTTTTTATTTTTTTTATTATTATTCTTTATAAAACGCCTAGGAATGGTCTGTTATTCAGGAATATCGGAATATTACCATAGTATTGCTTGCTCTAGTCCAGAAGGTAGGCAGTGTTTTTTGGTTTTTAGATGTTACAGATTTAATCTCATATATGTCTGACCTCCTACATTTGGCTCTTGTTGCACTGTTGTTTAATTTTTAGTGCTTGACGGGATCGTCTATTAATCCACTATTCATCTTGTGAAATAAATGAAGACAGGTTAGGAAATATAAATTGCTTTGAGGACAAACGTGGGTCCTCAGGCAAGACCAGTCGTAGGCCAAGGCTTGGGATTGTATGCGAAGAATGACATTCACATAAACAGTAGATTTAGCAGAACGCCTTAAGCAGATGACACATTTCAACACATTAGTGGCTCTAATTATTTCTGATCCGGTCATTAGGGCAGGGACTCGTCGTCCGAACAGAGCGGCCTCGGCTCCGCATTCCAGTATTTAGCACCTTGTTGAAGTACTTTTCCCAGGGGAACTCAGACTTGTTATCTGGACTCCAAGTACCGTTCGGTTGTTCAGGTCACTCTGTCCCGTTTGTTTTCTGAAGGTTAAGTGCAGTCACTCTCAATGGGTAGTAAATGGCTTTTTATTGTCCTTCAAGTTTGCCTTTCCGCTGTCGTTGCTGCGCTGCAGACATTTGTGCTCGTTACTCGAGCTGGAACCAATTTTCGGATCTCTTCCACTGATGGTGGCTGACTGAATCACTGGATGCCACCTCGCAGTTTTGACGGCCCTTGTCAACGAAAGAAAGCCATAGATGTGTGCGCTGTTGAGTCAGAAATCAAAACACCAGCTGCACGGTTGACACGAGTGTGGTATTAAAAGGGCAAACCACATGATTGGTTTTTAAAAATGCCAACGTAATTCCAGCAAACTTGACTAAAATCCCTTCATTAAAAAGAAGTCGAGAACCTTTTTTTTTTTCTCTCCCCAGGGCAGAATACAGTCAAAGCAGTTCAAATTTAAAGGAGCAACACAAGTGAAATTACTGTAAAAATGTGACAACCTGATATGAAGCAGATAATAATGTGCTTTCATCAGCGTATCTCCAACAAAAGTTGTAAGTTGACATTAGATTTAAGTCACCATGAACTAGGGGCGTGGCTTATTTCATTGGCAAGCTGTCAATGCTTTGTGATCATTGTGCTTGTCTAAAACAAACACGCTGCTAAAAATAATAATAATCCTATTACTAAGTAACTCGGAATATCGGACACTGGTGTTGCTCTTTAAAGCCTAACATTGGCTCTCTGGAAATCCTGGGATTCAAACTCGCAACCTTCCGCCCGCTCCTGTAGAAAATAACCTGATGTAACCTTATGACCAAGTACTAGAGAGCTGCTGTTGAGTCCTTGAACCAGTTTGCTTTAAAAGCGCTACTTCATTAGCAGGATGGAGTAGGCCACCTGTAGACAGGCTAAAAAAACAGGAATATTATCTACTCTGGTGGCCTGGAAAACATTTTCCTTGGCCACAGATCGTTTTTCAACCGTATCTCATCATTCAAAGCGTTCTCTATCAGCTAACATCACTGGCAAGATTAGAGGAGTGTTTCCAGCTTGACCGATAAGCCCAGTCAACCACAGCAGCTAGAACAAGGTTATTCGCCTGATTCAGCTCTGAGGTGAATTGTTGTGCACTTTCGCGGTAGTACCTGAAAGTGGGTAAAACTCAGTGCAGGCCGAGTGTCTGTGAATAGAAATCAGACAAGTTCCTTAATGATCAAAGTCGGTTCTTTATGAGCACAGACCATAGAGCTTGTGCTTCAAAGCTTTGGCTTTACTTGACTTTTTCCCCTCGCGTTCACAAACGTAAGCCAGGCCGAACCGCTCTGGATAATTACGCTGGGCATTTTTCCGCGGCTGTTATTGCTCACCATGTCTCTCTAAGTCTAGTGGGAAAGTGCTGACAGAAATCTGTGCTCAGTAGCTGATGTGACCTATTCTAGTCTTTGTATAGGCATTAAATCATTTAGAAGGCCTGGAACAATGTCGTAGTTTTGAATCAGTATCCTGATATTACAGTGATATTTCCCAGTGATGTCATCTGTGTCACCTAAAGCAGTAGGATAAAGTTTAAACACATTTAAAGTTGAAGTTTGAACTGTTGCCAAAAAAAGGTAGGAAGTAAATATTATGAACAATTGTGAAAGCAAGAATAACGTATATAATGGTGTGTAATTTGGATGGATGGATGGGACAGACGGGCGATGGACGGACGAATGGATGGATGGATGGGGGGGATGGATGGGCAGATGAAGGGATGGATGGACGGATGGGCGAGCGGGCGGACAAATGAATGGATGGACGGACGGGCGGATGGGGGGATGGATGGACGAGCGGGCGGGTGGACGAATGGGGGGATGGACAGACGGATAGGGGGAATGGATGGGCGGACGGCTGGACGGACGGATGGACGGATGGATGGATGAATGGGGTGGATGGATGGATGGGCAGATGAAGGGACGGATGGATGGACGGGCGAGCGGGCGGACAAATGAATGGATGGACGGACGGGCGGATGGGCGGGCGGGCGGACGGACGGATGGATGGGCGGACGGACGGATGGATGGGCGGACGAATGGGGGGATGGACAGACGGATGGGGGGGATGGATGGGTGGTCGGCTGGACGGACGGACGGATGGATGGATGAATGGGGTGGATGGATGGATGGATGGGCAGATGAAGGGACGGATGGATGGACGGACAAATGAATGGATGGACGGACGGGCGAATGGGGGGATGGATGGGCGAGCGGGCGGACGGATGGATGGGGGGGATGGATGGGGTGATGGACAGACGGATGGGGGATGGGGGGATGGATGGGCGGACAGCTGGACGGACGGATGGATGGATGAACGGGGTGGATGGAAGTGTTGCTAAATGTTCTTAAAATCTGTTGCTTTGTTTTGGCGTGTTGGATGCAGCGCACACACACACTAGTTTGCAGAAATAGGTGATGTAGAGTAATGATAGAATTTTATTCTCATTGTGTACAAAACAAAGTATTAGTGGACTGTTGCCGTCGCTTAACACACTGATTGGGTAGAACTTTAATACGCTTTTAAATGGGTGTTTTGCAGAGCTGGATTTATAACCTCTCTACTTGTTCTCGTTTGTGCTATTCTCAGCTCTGTGTTGAAAAATGTGACTCGTCTCTTCTAGAGAGAGCTGAAGAGACTGCATTCCTGTTGCTTTGTGGTTTGAGCCCCTAATTTTTGAGCAAATGTGTGCCTGCCCTGGAAAAAAGGACAAGTGACAGCAAAAGCACAGAAGGAGGAGCAACGTCTTCAGCTAGTTCATTAGTGTCTGCTTGAGTATGGACCTGCACTTTCAGTATGCAGTACAGAGAGAACACAGTGAGATGAAGTGGAAGAAGTTTGCAGACTGTTGCTAAGCAGCATGTGTGCACTGATTTAACACTAATTTGCACTGTAAAAAACAGTATTGACTTGTTGAGAAGTTTATGCAGGCAGTTTTGTGATGTTATGAGGAGCAGCCACTGAAATGAACGGCAGCAGCAGGGAAAAAGTTTGAAACTGAATATTATTTGTTCCATAAACAAGCTGCTGGGGCTCATGAATGTGCCGTTTCTCCTCTTGTAGGAGGTGCTTTCAGCTGTGAAGCATTTTTTCCTTTGTAAACTTTTTCACAGTAAAAATATCTCATACATTTGTCATGAGGAATTCTCACCAGTGCAAATATAAACATGGCGAATGGTAAATGTGAGCCAGTTCTTTTTCTTTTGTGAGACTATGTGCTCTTACGTGATCAACAATCTAATATGAAAAATACATTTAAAACAGCCAATAATTCAATATGATACATTTTGGAGTTGTTTCAATGCGATTCAGAATTCAGTTCAAGTTTGGCTTTAAGGAGTGGGAGGTCATGCTGACAGGCACAGAGGCCACACCTCCTTCACTGGTACTAACGAGCACAGAGGCCACACCTCCTTCACTGGTACTAACGAGCACAGAGGCCACACCTCCTTCACTGGGACTGACAGGCACAGAGAGAGAGAAACACCGTACCAAAGGAAACACATTGAATTACTTTTACGTTTTAAATAATAGTACAGTAGTTAAAGAAAAAAGCTTTGTGTGATATCAGACTGAATCTGATTCGAATTGGCGCATGAAAAAACGCCATCTGAACTCTGAAAGTGTGTCTGTGCTGACGGTTCAGAGAATAAAGTGGACAGTGTGCGTTAATACTTGGACAGTCTCTCACGTGAGCGTCACAATCTCAGCTTTGAAACCTGGATCGCAGAATAGATGGAAAAAGACACCCCATGAGGGGAACCGGGTCGTTTCGAGTCATTCCAGGAACAGGGAAAAGCTGGAGTTAGAGCTGCATGGATGTGTGGGCATGTGTGAGAGAAAGAGAAGTAACGTTCTTTCATCTATCTCCTTAGTAACTTTTAATAAAAATCTTTTCTCCCTCCCTCCTCAGACGCGCGATGACTTCCTGGGGCAAGTGGACGTCCCTTTGCATCAAATCCCAGTGAGGACCTGTGACTCCACACATTCTGTTTCTGTGTGTTCATGTTTATGTTCATGTTTATGTTTTTGCTCAGCGATCTATTTTTAGAGATGAATTTTATATAGGGAGGTATCGCTTTCAGTGTCGAGTGATTGCGTTTTTTCAGTACCTCTCCTATTACGTTCAGGCCAACAAACAAAACAACAACCCAAAAATCTGATCCTTGCTCCTAATCAAGTGGTGTTTTGAGGCTCTGCTTGTATTTATATGCTTTATTTTTGCTAAAGCCATTATTTAGACCAGCTTGCATGGATCGGTGGTGTTTTGTTTAAATGGGAAAATTCGTCACGAGCATGGCGCTCGTTACCAACACACTCCTAAATATTTACACCAGCGCAGACACATGGCTGTGTTGATGAGGGTGATATTTTTAGATTTTTAGAAAATTTGTTTGCTTGGTATGCAACTTGTTTGTGTCTCGTTGCTTCAGACGGAGGCACCGGGCAACGAGAGGCCGTACACATTTAAGGACTTTCTTCTCCATCCGAGAAGGTTTGTGTTTCCTTTACACAATAAAATACACACTTTTTATTTTATTTTGATGTACAGGAAAAGCCAGCTGTAGTCAACGGGCTGCTCATTTCTAATTGACCTACATTACATTAACTTACAATGTGACGGTTCATTTTTTTCACCACTTCTAAACATGATTAAAATGCGTTTTTAAAAAAAACTATTATTTGCTTCGCACAGCCACAAGTCGAGGGTCAAAGGTCACCTGCGGCTGAAGATGACCTACCTGCCAAAGAGCAACGGTTCGGAGGAGGAGCAGGCCGAGCAGCTCGAGGAAGTGGACGTAAGATGCCGCTTTGGATTTTCGATTACGATGCGTTTCGACTGCGTCTCCTAATTTAGAAAACATGTCTGACCATGACCAGGTCAAGTCACTTCCATATTACATCACCTACAAACCTCAACATCCTGTCATGTGATTGGCCAGTGCTGTAGAATGAGACTCGCACTGCATTAGTGCTGACTGACTTGAACTAGAACCAGTGACGTTTCCAGAAATGAGGTGGTTTAATTGGGGCACGGTCTCACGGGCGGCATTAAGCCTCCAACGCCAGCCACACCCATAGCTGCCTGTTCTTGTATAGCCTGGCTGACACTTGGGGCATTTAATAGGTGAATGTTTAGCATTTGTAGACCGTGTATGTATTTTACACTACACCTGTAGAATGGATTAGCCGAGCTTTACTAACCAGATAAGAGCAAGTTCGTTGTTTTCTTCATTTTTTTACTTTTTTCTCCTATTTTATAATAATAATGAAGACATGAACACTATGAAATAACACATCTGGAATTATGCAGTGACCAAGAAAAGTGTTCAA
>JAOUQW010000030.1:1018020-1028219 GCA_028565825.1 Olivaichthys viedmensis | reverse complement strand
TTGTTTTGTTTTATTATAAAGTTGGAGGTGGGGAAGGGAGAGAAAAAGGAAAAGAGAGAGAGAGGGGGGGGGGGGTGAGGGGGGGGGGGGGGGGGGGGGGACACACAAGAGGCCACTGATCCTAATGACTATTGGGGGTTTTATAGCTCTCAACCTGATAAGGACGGAAGAAGAAAGCAGCTCTCAGCCATGGATAAGTCCATTAAGCCATTAAGCGAAGACCGCGGTCTCCGTTACAAACACCATCCAGAGATGAATAAATGATGCCTTCTTATTGTCAGTCGCACACGTATGTGTTTATTGGCTTCTGTTTCTAAAATGTCTCGTTAAACGTCCCCTAAGGTGTCAGGCCTAGATCAGTGTTTCCCAAACGATTCCCGTTTTGCTCCCTTCCAGCTCCCAACACACCTGCACCAGGTGTTCGTATGTTCTTGATTGCTTGGTTTAGGCACCTAGGGAGCAAAAATGTGGAGGGACCGGACTGGCAAACGTGGCTCTAGATCACCAGTGGGTTTCTTTGTACGGATCCAAACAGCAGGCGCTTGTTTATTTTCACACGTATACTTTTTTTTTTTTTTTTTTTTTTAAAAGAGGGTCCACATGGATTAAAGATGTTTTTTTGCATTCGGTATGAGAATATATGTGTTTGTTTGTTTGGTTTTTTTTCATAGCATGAAGCTCCAGAGAACGTTTTGCAGCCAGCTTTAGAAAGAGGGCGTGCCACTGGGTGCTAATCATCTGTGTTTTGGTAGCTGGGTGAGAGATTAAGCAGTTTGGTAACTAGTACACTAGTTACCAAAAAGACCATGATGCTGTTGGGCGAACGCACACAAAAGCAGGATTGCTGCCACCAAAAGGAAGGACAGTGTTGCATTGCTGTGAGATCTGACGTGTCCATGTTTATCTAAAGACCTTTTGGTTCTCAGCGCTCGTCCATCTGATACCCTGCAACTGTATCACCTTTCACTGATCCACTTCCCCTCTCGGTGCCTCCCTGCCTCTCTTTTTTTTCTCTGAACATGGATTGTGGGTCCATCCTAACCCTTATTTACTTCAAGCAAAGTCTGTCTGTCGAGTTAGTTATATTTTAACCATAGATAAATTAACATTGTGCTTTACAATAAAGTAGTGCCTCAGATTCTCCCTCTCCTGTATTTACTTTGTACTGGTGTGGGCTTTTTCTGTTCCGCTGAACGCAGCACGGTGTGTGTCCCTCTCCAGGTATTTCCACATTCACCCAGCAGCCTTCCTCCATAGTGGTGACGCAGGGTTCGGTCGCACGCTTCACCTGCAAAATCAGCGCCGTTCCCCCACCAATCGTCACCTGGGAGTTTAACAGAGTCACCTTACCCCTGGCCACCGACAGGTAAGCACGCGCGCCTGTGAAAGATTGTGAAAAGGTTTTTATTGACCCGACAATCAGTTTTCCTCAACTGCGCACCTTTTGGGTGACATTTTCTCGTTCAGAATCACGGTGCTGCCCAGCGGAGTGCTGCAGATTCAAGGAGTACATCAAAGGGATGCTGGGAATTATCGGTGCGTGGCCGCAAACATCGGCAGCCGTCGCAGGAGTGTGGAGGCCACGCTGACCGTTACGCCAGGTGAACGAGAGAGACCGCGCTCAAACGCAGCGCTTTCGTTTTTCATTTTTTTCCCCCTCTGACTGTTTGTTGTGGTTTCTACCCGCTTGTGCCGGTCCAGCTCCGTCTCCCAGGATTCCCCAGCGGCCGCACATCATCGCTGGGCCGCAGAACCTCACCGTGGTGACGCATGGCAGTGCCCTTTTGGAGTGTGCGGCGGTGGGAAATCCTCGGCCGCTGGTCTCGTGGAGCCGCGCCGACCACAGGCCCATCGACGTCTACAACACTAAAGTGCTCGGCAATGGCAACCTGCTCATCTCCGACATCAAGAGGCAGCACGCGGGCGTGTACGTGTGCCGAGCCACAACACCGGGCACCAGGAACTTCACACTCGCGGCCGCTAACGTCACCGTGCTTGGTAAGACGGCCTGAGGGGAATTACATTAAGGATACGCCAAGTAATAATAATGCTAACATCACTGCTGGGTAAGGCCCAGTTAGATACAGTAGGTAACATGGCTGCTCATGTCTCGGAGCTGTTTTTGTGAGACATGGAACATGTAGACAACCCTGTGCAAAGCACAGGAGACCCATAGAATAGAACCTTCTTTGAGCAAGCTGAAATAAACCTTTCATTCCAGAACCCCCGTCTCTGGTGGAGTGGCCGGAGAGTCTGACCCGCCCACGTGCCGGCACCGGCCGCTTCGTGTGCCAGGCGGAAGGAGTGCCCACTCCCCGCATCACCTGGTTAAAAAACGGAGAGCCTATGCGCTCCAACGGCCGGGTCAAGATGTACGACAGGTACGAACCGCGCGCTCGTTTGCGTGGCTTCGGTTCCACACGTGCAGCACGTGCATGGAAATCACTACGGCGCAGAAATGCCGACTTTGAATGGACAGAACTGCAAGTCAGCAAGATTAGCGACTCGCTACTATATATATATATATATGCATATCATGATGTCATGGCGTGATTATGATTGTGTGTTTATTGTTGTTGTTTACTCCTATCGTAGTAAACTGGTGATAAACCAGATTATCCCAGAGGACGATGCAATTTACCAGTGCCAGGCAGAGAACGAGCAGGGCTCCGTGCTGTCCACAGCGCGTCTGATCGTGGTGATGTCGGAGGATCGGCCCAGCGCGCCCAGGAACATCCGCGCCGACACCGTGTCCAGCTCGGCCATCCTGCTGGCCTGGGAGAGACCGGCGTACAATGCGGACAAAGTCATCGCCTACTCCATCCACTACATGAAGGCCGAAGGTAAAGCAAGAGTCATCACGGCTCTCGAAAAATGACGTGTAGTCTGCTGGCATTCAGTTCTGGGTCCAGTTTAAGTCACTATTGTGTGTCGTTTTCCCACAACCTGCGGCTAGCGAGTGTAAAAAAACAAACCAAAAAAACCCCAAACCCAACGGTGCCGTAAGTGGCACAATAGTTTCTGGCCATGGGAATGATTTACAATAAACTCGGCTCTTGAGGTCGCAGCCCCGTTTAGTCCGGGAACTTCTGGAGGCGAAAAGGCCAGTTCTGGGAACTCACGACTTTACAGTAATGGCCTGCTGGCCTCGTTGTGCTGTTGAAGCATGCTGGACATTGTTCATTAAGAGGCAGCAAAAGTCACGTTCCTGTCTGCCCTTTTCTGCCTTGTTATCACCGTTGAAGTCCTTTAAGCAGCTTTATCATGAGAAAGAAAAGTCAGCAAAAGGACCACCTGCTAGCACTTAGAGGGAGGGAGGGAGAGAGGGAGGGAGAGCAGGAGGGAGAGGGAGAGGAACGAGTGTTTCACTCAGGACTGCTCTTTTCTGAACACAGGATTTTCGGTGCCGTTACGGCTTAGAGACTGAGAAACCTAGAAGAGCCTCCCAGCATTCTTCTCTAATTAGTAGGATTATAAAGCGAGAGAGAGAGGATGGCGTAGGACAATGTGTGTGTGTGTGTGTCTGTCTCTGTGTGTGTGTCTGTCTCTGTGTGTGTGTCTGTCTCTGTGTGTGTCTCTGTGTGTGTGTCTGTCTCTGTGTGTGTGTCTGTCTCTGTGTGTGTCTGTCTCTGTGTGTGTCTGTCTCTGTGTGTGTGTGTGTGTGTCTTTGTCTCTGTGTGTGTGTGTGTGTGTGTCAAACTTCAGTCAGAATGTAGCACAGTCAGTGAGCAGGCTCTTCAGTAAGAGAACAAGGCCTCTCCTGTTGCGGTTCTCTCGCCCTGGTGCTTGGCGATCTTGTTTGTTAGGAACGAGGAATTCTAATCTGCACTAATTAAAGCCTCGTCAAGACGCACCGGCCGTGTGAGAAAATCGGCCCGTGTGGAATTCGGCTTCGTTTGCGGCCGTGAAATCGCCCGTTTAAGGAGGCGTGACCGATTTGATTGAGTTGACTGAGTTTGATTTGATTGAGTTGGGTCTCTTGTGCGGCGGGCCTCGATGAGAATAACCCTGCTGCTTTATTAGCCAAAGAGCAGAAAAGGATTAACGAGGGAAGAATAAAGAAGTTTAACAGGGCTGTGATGAAGCCATTATGCCCTGGGTACTGGGTGTGCAGGGAGGCCGATCCGTATACTTCAGCTTACACTCCCCTCTTCCTCCCACTGCTGACGAGAGGACATGTTTTTAACCCTAAACATGACGACCCAATCGACTTTTAATATGACTACAGGTCTCAACAATGAGGAGTACCAGGTCGTCATCGGCAACGACACCACCCGTCACATCATCGACGACCTGGAGCCGGCGCAGAACTACACGTTCTACGTTGTGGCGTACATGCCCATGGGAGCCAGCCGCATGTCCGACCACGTCGTGCAGCACACGCTTGAGGACGGTGAGGCTCGTGCACGCCATACTTGATACTTATTCTTATTAATAAATGTACAACAGAAGAAGAAAAATTAATTTACACAATAACCCCAAAAGTAGGCAATCAGCCAAGACGTGGTTTTTGTTTTGTTTTTTGTTTTCCTGTAGTGGAGCGAGTGCGTAAGGGAAGCTTATAGCCATCAGTTTAGTGCTTGCCTAAATCACAGGTGTTGCTCAGTGCCAGCATCAGACTCAGGTAGGGGGCGTGGCCTAAAGTGTGAAGGGAAGTGAGTCAGATGACACTGTTCCAGTTTGATTTGTGTATTGTTGGATCTGGACTTTACCGAGTGGAGTGGAGTGTTCATCGTGTGTCAGTATAGTTGTGAGAGTTGTATTCAGTGTAATAGTGTTGATGTGTGTGTGTGTGTGGTTTTGTTTGATGGTGTGTTTGGTGAAATGCTTACTGTGAATACGTGCTGGAGTTTTACATGTAATAAATTTGCATCTTCTGTTATTATTATCTCTCCTCTGTGTCTCTCTCCCTTCCTCTCTCTCTCTCTCCTCTCTTCCTCCCTCTTCCTGTCTCTCTCCTCTTCCTCTCTCTCCCTTTCACTATTTTCCTCTCTTCCTCCCTCTCTCCTCTCTTCCTTTCTCTCTCCTCTCTTCCTCCCTCTCTCCTCTCTTCCTTTCTCTCTCCTCTCTTCCTCTCTCTCTGCTCTATTACTCCCTCTTCCCCTCTCTCTCCTCTATTCCTCCCCCCCTCTTCCCCTCTCTCTCTCTCTCAGTTCCTCTGCGTGCTCCTGAGTTGTCCCTCACCAGCCGCAGTCCCACAGATATCCAGGTGTCATGGCTGCCCTTGGCACTGAAGCTGAGCCGCGGTCGTGTTTCAGCGTATCGCCTGTGGTACCGGGATGGCTCCGAGGGAGCCGCCACAGAGTTGGAGCTGCCCGGGGAACAAACGCAGCACCTGCTGGAGGGCCTTCAGCCCGATACGGTCTACCTGCTGCGGATTGCTGCCTCCACCGGTATGGGCTGGGGGGAGCCATGCGCCTGGACCTCCCACAGGACCCCCAAAACCTCCAGCGGGGAAGGTAAGCGAGACGGAGGAGTTTGAGTTAGCAATAATATAACTAATATAGATTGGTTTTGTGATGATGCAGTGCTAATCTGCAACTTAATTATTATTATTTATTATTATTATTATTATTATTATTAGGTTTCTCCTGCTTCCTCTTTCTATCGCTCTCTCTCTGTGCATGCTAAGTGCTTCCTATGACAGTCCTGTTAAGGCATTGTGTTGGTTACTGCGCTGAACTCTGACCCTTGGCTGTGGGGCACGTGGGAAAGGCCTCAGTCATGGCTCATAAAGCGAGAGGCTGCAGGTTCTGCGAGCTTCGAGAAGCAGAATAAACGTGTCCGCGCAACCCAGCGGGTTCTTCAGCCGCCACCCAAAATTATAATCGCCATCATTATAAGAGAAATGGTGTCAAATCTGGTTTCAGATCTTCTAAAATAATGTTGTTGTGTCCAAGGCTGCAGAGGCGAGGAAGGCACTGGGATCTGCGCGTCGGTCAGAAGCCGAGCGGTACCCTTTATCATCTTTGTAAAGTGGCGTGCTGAGCGTGTGAGATGTTGGGACTTTGCTCAGTAAAGGACTTCATGAATCCAATTCAGCTTCATTGTTTTTGTTGTACTTTACTCATGAGCTCACAGCCCAAATGAAAAGTTGGCCTCGTTAAATCTGTAAAGCGCCGTAAGCGGTGAACACAGTCGTAAAATAAGTGCGTAGAAATTAACTAGCGTGAGTGAAAACGTATGAAGACTTCCTGATGCTCACACCTGCTGCAGCACAACAGCTTTTATTTACTTTTATTGCCACGTGGGTATAATATAAAGCGTGTAATATTGTTTCCTCAGCAGTATGACGACTCTCTCTCTCCCTTTCTCTCACTCCCCCTCTCTCTCTCTTTCTCTCACTCCCCCTCTCTCTCTCTTTCTCACTCCCCCTCTCTCTCTCTTTCTCACTCCCCTTCTCTCTCTCACTCTCTCTCCCTCTCTCTCTCTACCTCTCCCTTTCTCTCCCTCTCTCTTTCTACCTCCCTCTCCCTCTCTCCCTCTCTCTCCCTTTCTCTCTCCCCCTCTCCCTTTCTCTCTTTCCCTCACTCCCTTTCTCTCTCCCCCTCTCCCCCTTTCTCGCTCTCTCCCTCCCTCTCTCTCTCTCTCTCTCTCTCTCTCTCTCATAAGTGTGATTAACAGAATTATGACACTGGATGCCATTAAACAGTCCCTCTATGCTAATAATCAGGCTGATTTTTATTTATTTATTTATTTCCCCCCAAACATGACGTATGCTCCTATATTTCATTGTCTCTCTCTCTCCCTCTCTCGCTCTCCCTCGTCCAATGGCAGTGCCCTTGGCGCCGGAGCTGCTGTTGGAGCCCCTGAACTGTACGACTCTTGCTGTGCGCTGGCGTTTGGCTGCAGGGCGTTCTGTGGCCGGCCTTCAGGGATTCAGACTCTTCTACCACGAAGAGAGCCAGCCTGAGAGTTCACCCATCCAGCTGCAGCCCCACATCAACCACCACACCATCGGAGGCCTCGGTGAGCAGAGACGCCACGATCAGTGCTTTAAAGGGTCAGATCTGCTAGTTTGTGGGTTAAATGAGATCATCAAGGTCAGGCCAGGTTCAACAAACAACATTTAACCTGTAGTAGCGGTTGATGGATAGATGGATGGAAAGGTGAAGGATGAACAGATTATCTGGTGAGAAAATAGGGTAGGGTGTGTGTGTGTAGGGTAGACATTATATATAGTGGGGTGTAAAAGAAGAAGAAAATTACATATTATGGGAGAAATGCAGTTTTAAAGTGCAAAATTATTATTCAAAATAACAATCCTGATTGCAATTAAAAAATAAAATTTGCATATTGGCAATTGTGGCATGTTTTTCAGACTTTTTTTATTTTATTTCTTTTGCCGTTTTGAAAGGCCATCCTGCGCCGAGGACTTTGATACAGACCCTGTGGTTGCCAAAACTGACACTTTAAGCATTCTTTCTGTTACCACTTTAAATAAAACAAGTTCAGTCGGGCCAGCATTCAGAACAAACCACTTTGTTCGCTGTTAACCCATTTATCAATGACCCTGAAGGCGACTTCTATTGGATGAGCAGAACAATGGGGGGTTGTGGGTATTGGCTCTATTGACAGCAGAGCCAGTGGGTGATGGATTGAAGGGCCCAACATGACTCCTGTCCTCAATCCACCCCCTCTTCCTGATGTCCACTTCTTCCTCCCTCTTCCCTGACCTCCCTCAGTGGCCTCTAACCTCCCATGAGCCTTTGCTGCAGGCTGAGAATGGGGAAAGGGGGCGCAGAGTGTTTGCCGTGTGCTCTGTTGCCCCAAAAGGTCACCCTTTTATCTCGCCTCGTTTGTGGATGGTGGCCGTGTGGACTGACTCAGGATGCTTGGCAGGAGCAGTGGCCATCTATGGAAAGAGAGACATGGAGAGGGAGAGAGAGGTCATCCAGCTGGTCAACAGCTGACGTTCAGATCAGTGTCGGATCAATGGGTGAAAACTGTCGCCAGCGTTTGCTGACCTGAGATCAGTGTTTGGGTTACGACTTTTAGTGTGTCAGGGTGAGATGGGAGCAACGGGACTGGTTTTGGATCAGCTGATATAAAGGAAGGTAAAAATAACGACTAACCACACTAAGCTGTTAAATAATGTCAAGCAGACGCACCTACATGGTTTCTGACGCTGGATGACCGGCCGCACGGTGATGCTCGGTCCTAGCGTACGAGCCATTATGAGCCCTAATACGACTCTGTTTGATTTATGTATTTTTATTTTATTTAATATTTTTAAGTCGTGTGTGTGTGTGTGTGTGTGTGTGAAAAAGCGAAAAACACAGGAAAGCTCTGGTTGGACCCAGTTCGTGAGAAAATGTCATCGAGAGAGCTGAGATATCTGCTCGTCTTTGTAGCGAGGGGACAGAGACAAGAAGGAGAAGACGGAGGGGAGAGGGAGAGAGAGCAGTGTGAAGGATTTACGGCGGGGTTTATGGGCGCTGTGGGCTCGTGCTGGCGGGGGAGCTTCACTTCAAAGCTGCTGGCTGTGCCGAGTTTCTCTCAACCATCCATGGAGCTTTAACAACCAGAGACACAGAATCCTGGCCACACACACACGCACACACAGAGACAGCTTTTCCATCAGTGCTGTCAGCGGATGTGGCCGGGTTAAAGGTGACATATCTGCTGTCAGTGCGTGTGGAGACTTTGCCATAAGAATGACAGCAGTGTATTTATGGTGCTTCCCCATTCACACTGACCTGAGAGCAGTTGTTACAGTGCCTCCTATAAACCTGAAGACCTCCTTAAGCCCAAGCCGGTCTCTCGTGACCCGTTTGCTGGCTGCTCGAGAGGACCGGCTTGGTCATTTTGGTTCAGTCCATGCTGCGGTCGAAGCAGTCAGTGATTCAATACAATACAATTTAGGCCATGCCTTCTTTCTTTTCTTTTTTTTTTTTTTAAATGGGATTGAAAGGCACAGAGGATGAAAGGAAAAGAGAAGGGGGAAGCGAAAGGAAAAGAGAAGGGGGAAGCGAAAGGAAAAGAGAAGGGGGAAGCGAAAGGAAACGGGTAACGGGTCCTTTCTGCAGTTTGATTGACAGCCTGTGAGGGCGGGACGTCTGGCGCGTGGGAGTAAAAGTGTGTTTGTGTGTTGAAATTATGACATCGTCTCGGTAGCGCTGCGACAGGCCAGTTTAGAAACGAGGCTTGTAGATCAAACGCGCAAGACCTCCATAGTGCGAATTTGTAGAACGGTATCCCTGTGGACCGAGTCCCTGTAAGTCCATGTAAGATGGACCGTGCTGCGTTTTCGCCCTGTCCGAGGCGTTGGTATGGACTGAGTGACGGACATGAACAGCTGCTACAGCAATAAACACAATTCCAACAACTTCCCTGTGGATTTGGGGGAATGTGTTAAAGCCAGCCCGGGAATTGTGTGTGTGTGTGTGTGTGTGTGTGTCACTTTAGGAGCAGAGAAAAAGCACATATATTCAACAGGAAATGGTTTTTGCCCTCAGAGAGCGATCGAGTCAGAAAGCACACGTTTGTGTATATTTTAAATAAATAAATCTAATTTGTTCAATTTAGGTGGATTTATATAAATAAAATAAAAAACGTAGGTGACTTGTATTGATTGATAATGACGTGTAAAAGGTACACACACAAGCAAACGCACACAAAGTCATTACAGTGTATTATAGAGTGTGTGCCGTCTTATCTGCGTGCGTTACTGCGCTGTTGTTAACTGTGGGCCAATACGCATCTCGGTTCAAGCTGACTGCCTCTCTGTGTGTGTGTGTGTGTGTGTGTGTGTGTGTGTGTGTGTGTGTGTACTCAGTTGTCATGGAGGACCTAGATTAGCACAAGTATGTGTGTTAAAACAGGAGCAGCGTAGTGTGTATCCGCAAGACAAGTATGACTGCGCACACATGAGTCACGTGACTCGGTGTGTGTGTGTGTTTTGCTGGGTCATGGTTTTTTCTCTTCCATCCTGTCACACACGTTTTACAGCAGGATTTGGCATGCCTGTTCCATGTCAAAGGTCATGGCCCAGATGTCAACCCCGCCTCCACCTCCCACCCCTCTCACCCCATCAGTGTGTGGTAGGTATAGTGACCTCAGGCTAGTTTGCGTGGGTTACAGGGAGAACTCTTGTTACTCTGTGTGAGAAGTTCTACTAGGAGAGTAACGGTGTTGGTGTTTTTCTGGAGTGCAGGAGTGCACGCCTCTTTAAAAACATTACGTCGATGTGTTTCTTT
>JAOUQW010000030.1:988177-1000814 GCA_028565825.1 Olivaichthys viedmensis | reverse complement strand
CACAGAACAATAAATACACAGGGCAATGCACGCTAAACAGGACAACAGAACAATATTAAATGGGGTAGTCTGTAAAGGATACAGTATAGATACAATACAGATTACACTATAGTGCACTATATAGTGAATAGGGCGCAGTTTCAGGACATACGGATATAGCAATATTTATTCTGTGTCTGTAACTTCCTGTTACTAACAGAGTGCATTATGGGTGGCCTATGTAGTGAGCAGGGAGAGGTTTCAGACATCATTTCAGATGTCGGTGTTGGTCGTTGAGTTCAGCACAATGCAGCTGTGTGACTTGTCATCAGAGACCATGAGGAGCACAAGTCGACGTGACGGGATGCGTTCAGCTGCTTCAGCTGCTTTTATTGCATCCCATCGTGTCAAGTCACTCTTTTTTGGGCACACCGCAGCGCTGGGATGATGCAACTTGGCTCCAGCTGTCTCGTGCATGGTTCTTTCATTATGCATTCTAAATCATGTAGGCTTTTCTATTTACAGGAGTAGTCTAGTGAAAAAAAAATTCATTTACCCCAAACGTAGGCGATCACCCAAGACATGTTTGGTGTCTAACAAGTCTATCTCACCCAAAATCTGTACTATAAATACATGCACAAATCTGCATGTACGTGATTCAAACAATGTTCCATAATTATAGATTTCAATTTAAAGTGGAACTTTATCATCACTCGCATCACTTCCAACTTTCTGTCTACAACAAAGATGGCCGCCCCACCCCTAATGTTCCAGCGTTCAGCTACACGGTGGCGTTTCGTCCATGTTTGTAGATGACTAAAGATTTTGGGTGAGACTACTCTTTGAGGTGAGTGAAGAAATGGGGTACATGAGCTTTTCTGCTGAACTATCACTTTAAAGCGATGCACATCACCCGGGCCTGTTCTCGTTTCTCCACTTCTGTGATGTCCTGCTTTCTTTCTAATCTCCCTGCACGCTTTATTTACGGACGTGATATCTTTATTTACACGTAATGATTTACCAGCATGGTGGATCGGCATGACGTTATCACCAGAGCACGCAGAACAGTGCGCGCCGTGGCTGAGCCACACAGCCGGACACGTGGAAGTAAAACTCGTGTCATTTTCATAAGCGACTGCTCGCAAACCTTGCTCACACGCTGCTTTGTGTTTCCCCAGCTGAGATGTCGGAGAGTTCGAGTGACACCGAGTCGTCGTGCGGGTGGACCGTTATCAGCAACGAGGTGAGCCTTTATAGCAGGGCCACACATCGGACATGTGAAGGCTGCAGATGTTTGTGTTCACACTGCTCTGAACAAATGCACGATGAAACATTCGTCTTTGTTTTTTGTTTCAATTTTAATTAGTTTTTTTGTTTTTATGCATATCCCAATTTGGAAAGAATCGGGGATCAGAGTTTTTTTTTTTGCATACGACACATTTAGTGTGTTTTTGAACTCCACATGACCGAGCGTATCGAAATCCTCGTGCTGTGTGTTAAAGGGCTCCGACATCGAGACTCTGGGAGCCGAGATCGGAGCGGATCATGATCCGGAGGAGGCGGCTGGCGCTCCGGCTCCGGAGCAGCCCGTTTCTCCACAAGGTAGCGCTCCAGACATTTATGCTCACATCGCTATGAAACGCCACTTATTGCAAATGAGACAAATGGATTCATGTATTTATAGTGCCACAAGGTAAATTGCAGAACCGGTTCTCTCTAAAACTATGAACAATGAAGAACGTCGAGCTTTGTCGTCTTTTGCGTTGTTGTCTGTCTGTAATGTACAACGTCTTGGCAAACTTGAAATACTCGTCCGAAACCCGTCTGCAGGTGAGCACGCAGAGGCAGTGGAACAATCCTCTTTGGATGTCACTCTTAAAGAGGACGAGGCCGTGCTGGAAGCTGAGCCTGGAAAACAGGTACAGTGTGATTGGTTCAGGTTAAACCCGTCCCACGTCTGAGTCCAGGCCCGAGACCGAAGCGTGTTTGACCGAGTCTAAAGGAACAAGGCTTTTAGATGTGTTTTTGGAAAAACCTTGGAAACAACACCACGCTTTTGTTTATTTCTCAGTATCAGCTGTGTTCACGATGTCAGCAGCGTAATGTCTTTTTTTTTATATTCATGAACTTTTTAATTTCATTCTTTTTGAATAATCAGTCGTTACTGATTATTGTGCGTCAGTCATTGTCATCCTTCCTTTTGTGTGTGTGTGTGTGTGTGTAAGGTGGGAAAAGAGGCGGGTCTAGAGGGCCATGTCAATCTCTGCTCCTCCAGCGATCACTCTGACATCGTTACCATTGGCGACTACAGGGAGGCGGAGCTCGGCGTGTGGGAGGAGCCTGCTGTAAGGGAGGATGAGGAAACGGGAAATGAGGAGCTGTACCTGGGGACGTCCTCGAGCAGCCAGTACACATTCAGTGCTGCAGAGACGAGTGAGTCTCTCTCTCACACACGCACACACACTTGCCCCAACCTTCAAGCTAGTAAAACAGCACCAGCAAAACCTAATCTAAAACTCCACCAGACACCACACCTTCAGTTCCACAAGGACAAATAGTTCCTGGAACATTTTATTTTGGAACTGGATGTAGTTTTGTCTGGCTCCTGCCATTCCTTTTCCTTTTTTTTTCCATTTTGTGTTGTAGGCAGTCCTGACTTTTTCCTCCTGAATTCACCCACACAGTCCCTCAAGTGGTATTAGCCAGCTAGCTAAGCGCTTCCCAGGTAAATCTCTCGGCAACGATGGATATTAAAGAACAAACGTGTGCCTGTTGCTTTAGAGGTACGTCAGATTCATTCAATCGACTCTGTAAAAGGGAACTAGTACCTTTTTGCTTAAGGTTACTGATTTCCAAACAAGGCGTCGATATCAAAGGGTTCACGGGGAGAGCTTTATCAGTCATGACCTACACACAGGCTGTGTTATGACTGACTAGAGCGATTTACCGAACTCAGTCCCAGTGAAAGAGGCGTGGCCACACCAGATCCTCACACACACATGCGTGCTTATCTGCTGTCTTATTTGCCAACTTTTCAGACCCCCTTCGGTCGGACGACAGTGTTGACCTTTTTCAGTTGCGGCCCCTACTTTGAGCTCCGCCTTCACAAGACGTGTAATGCTGTAAAATTGAGGAGACAGATGCAGTTAGAGACACTGATAAATCACTGAACTCCGTGTCAAAGCCCTGGTTAAGGCTATAAATCTATAAACATGTCCTAATAGTTACAAAATAAACTCTTATGTGTGTTCCCAAAATATCTTCTCTGCCTGATGGCAGCAGACTGGCTGAGGAGCACACGGGCGTTCTGCACACCAGCCCCTGTCTCTCAGGTGCTTCGTCTTTCTGCCTGCACACTGTTAGGGGTGGGTGTGGGTGTCTGTCTCTGTGTGTGCGTGTCTGTGTGTGGGTCTTGAGCAATGTGACATTACATGCTGTGAGCACAGCTGATGAAACATCCAGGCAATGACTGTGTGAATAGATTAGTGATGTGGAGTGGTTCAGTACTGCAGAGTGTGTGCATGTAGAGGACCTGTGTGTGTGGGAAATGTCACAGGAAGGCTCTTGACCCAGTTGCATTGTGGTCCTAGAATTAGAGAGCTTATCGTTCCACACTCCCGGCTTAGCACGCTGTGAAGTTGGCTCGCTCCTAATGCCCCCTCACGCCGGTGCAGAGCCGTCAAGGACAAATTAGGCCTCGTGTTCTGCTACCGCGTGGTGGAACAGAGCAGCTGTGGTTCTCTCAAATCCACACCACCAACCACACGAAGACGAAGAGCGGGTTTAGAAAATTGAGATTTTAAAAACGGGATATAAAGACGGTCACTTGTTGACTATAAAGATTTCTGTGCCCTGGTTCTCTGGAGCGTTTAAATAAAGAAATGAATGTTGTGCATGGTGTCAAGTTTCTAAAAGAAACTTAAAGTAGTCGTTTTTAGATCATGTGCATAGCAGGAGATATATATTTTGGAAGAATAAAATTTTGGCTACATCGCCCTCCTGAATGCATCATGCTAGACTTATAATGACGGCTTTGAGGATTTGTCATCACACTTGCAGTCTCCCGACGATAGCTGGTCAGGTTTAATCGAAGATTTAAAGGTCACAGATTGTTCTCGCTGCCCTGGACACGGCTTGAGCTTTACAGGTTGTTTTGGTGCGTGAGAGAACATCTGCTGGTGCTTTTACGCAGCACTAGCCGGAACCGTGGTGTGTGTGTGTGTGTGTGTGTCTGCTGATGTGTTTCCACTCTGGCGTTTCAGTTTTCCCAGCCGAGCCATGTCCCGTGCGCAGAGGCTCCAGCACAACGAGCAGTGAGGATGAGGACGCCGAGACGAAGGCCAGTCCGGCGGTTCGGAGGCGCAGGCTGAGGAGGAGCACGGCTGGCTCCGAGCCCGAGGACCAGAGGGACAATGAGGAGGTGAAACGCGAGACAGGAGTGTTTTGTGTGTCTTGCAAGACATCACGACTAACAGGATCATAATGACGAATTGGGTTCAGGAAACTCTACAATAGATTTCATGTTGTTTAGTATCTCTGTCGATCCTGTAGGATGAAGATGATGGTCAGGAGGAGCCAGAGGAGCAGAGAGAAGCTCACGTCCTCCCACACCAGCGACAGAACAGCAGAACCCTGAACAAGTGCATCCTCCTCGCTGTCATCATTGCCATCAGCATGGGCTTCGGACATTTCTACGGTGAGGACCATCATCATCATCATCATGATGTTCTTGTACATGGTTGTTGTCCTGATCCTCATCAGCCTTCTACAGAAGTCTAATACATGTTCTCAACAGCTTGCCACCATGTGCGTTTTGAGTTTATGCTAACGCTCTTTAGAGCAATTCCAGTGTCACGGGCTCGACATATAAACTCGTATCGACTCGCAAAGTGTCTCACTGCCTGCACGAGCTTTGCGTCAGTGAGACAGGACGGTACATCTGGTCATGTGACCTTTCAGTGCGAACGCAGACCAATATTCAAGAGTAAGATGTTGTCATTATTATTGTGTGTGTGTGACAGGCACGGTGCAGGTCCAGGAGAGGCAAAGGCAGGTAGAGAAGAAGAACGAGCTGAGCGACACTCGAGAGCTCCATCAGTGTCAGGAAGAACAGGACACCATGAGCAAGGTCTGTAAACGTTCTTCATCGTTCTACTCCTCCCTCGGCTGCTAACTCTGGAGTCTCCCACGCCTGCTGATCTGCACAGTTCCATCTTCTCCATCTTCTCCAGCTGTCCTGATTCATGTCCTGGCTCCATCATTAGCTGATGAGCTGAATCAGCTCGATTAGTCTCTTACTATTTTTAGTCTAACACAATTATTCAAAGGAGATCATGACTTTATAAAGTCGTAAAAAGGTAAATCATTAAGGAGAATAAAATGATCAACCTCTGATGTGGAGTATGAAGGAAATAAATCAGTCAGTGAGGAATCGTAACTTGGGAAAATACGTGATTTTTTCCAGACTATAAGGATTTTATTTTCCAGACGTTTGTAATTCCGGACTTTTGTATTACATTGGGACAAGCCCAATGTGTTAGCATTTTGTATGATAGGCAGGATAATAATAATAATGTGCTTCAATGAACACAGTTCACAATCACCAAATTGTAGCCACATCAAACCTACATGAGCTATTCTAATATGCTAGCACTGAGATATGCTAGCAGCGCTAACTGAACTACCCGAGCACTTTCCATAAAAAATTCTTTACTGAAAAAATGTGCTGTGAAACTGATATTGTCCTTATATGTCTGTATCTTAAGCTAGAATTAATTAGGTACACTACTATTTAGTTTGGTGCATGTAACACCGAGAAACTAATTAGCTGGGATAGCGAAAATTAGCCTTGCAGATTACTACAGCGAAGGCTTTAGCTCAGGAAACGGCTAACACTAACTAAAGGGAAACGTAACACTAACTAAAGGGAAACGGTCTAAACTAGCGTACACCAATAGGGCTCTCTGAAAAGTGCTGTTTTAGTGGCAGTACAAACACAATAAAAATGCTGGGACGTTATTGTGGATTATACAAAAAAAAAGCAACAATTATATTAATGTTTTTTCCTCTAAGCAGACAGAATGTAAGGCGGTGATGCGTAATATCGTATGGAAATTACAGTATTCATTAAATATTGAATGTTATAGACATAGGAAGTACTGAGACAGGAGAACTGTGTCTCATTTTGACACATGGACTGTAATAATTCAGTATTAAAGCTTAAACATGGCTGGTTGCGGTTCTGAGACGTTGTTGTACAAGCGCTGGAACGCTGGCGTCTCCGAGTGTTGTCTACTCTTCTGTTGCATGCTGTCTTTGGTGAACTTTGTTACAGTTTCGGCGACTTCTCTCTTGAATTTCCACCCTCTAATTTCCTCCTTGATGCTGTGCACACCCAAACTGCTACTCTGGTACTGGGATGGCTTTAAATTCCAGGCCTTGGTGTCACATGCTGAACTAGGCCAAGTGGGGGGAATGTTTAGATACAGTTCCATCATGGACTTGTACTGGATCCAAAATGGCTGGAAGTGTTTGTACCACAGAATTAGCTTTTACCTAATACGTCTTCTTGAATGGAAGACACAAGGGAGTAGTTCTCAAGCTTAACTTGATAAATAATTTGGCATTAAAACACGTCCACCCCATTCTTCTACTCCAAAGTCATCCGATTTGGATTTTTACCATCATCTGGTAAGGCCTTTCAGACTCTTTATTTAAAGCGGATCTCTGTGCATTCAGGATGTGGTTGAGAGTCTGAGGGACGATCTAGAGGAGAAGCAAGACATGGTGATGTCCCTGACAGACATTATGGATAAGGTTTCCAAAGAGAACCAGCATCTCCGAACCAAAGAGGCCGAACTACAGGTAAATACCTTTTACCGCCCCCGATTACCTCAATATACTCAAAACTCTGGGGTTACTAAAGAACAAAATATTCAGTGTGGGTTCCTATTCGAAAAACGAAAAGGCTGCTGCAACAAAATTCACCATTGATGTGTTTGTTTGATGTGTGTAAATAAGTGTGTGTGTGTTTTATTCCGCATTTTGTTGATTGAAATTGAAATCAAATTAATCAGAAATGGGTTACACTCAGAAAAACATCACAGGTGAAGTTAAGTGGTTCAACAAGTGGTTTTTCGTGTCGACCACAGGCTCAGAGGCTAGATTTACTTGCACAACTTCAGCAGGCAAAGAGTGAGATGAAGTCTCGTCAGAAGCACCTGGCCTCGGAGAACCGGGTGCTGAAGAGCACTCTAGAGCGAGAGGAGGTGTCTCTCCTGGCCCTGCAGGACGAGCTCCGGCGTCTCCGGACTCAGATCCGTGAGCTTGAGGAGAAAGGAGCTGGCGCTGACTCCATCTTCTCTGAGAACCAGCGCCTGAAGGACCACCTTCTGGAGGAGAAGCAGAGAATCCGGAGCTACCTCAGCCAGAAGGAGGCACTGATGGCGGACGCTCAGGTGCTTCGGAAGGAGCTGGATAAGGAAAGGAAAGTGACGGACAAGCTGAGGGTGGAACTGGAAGAGCTGAGCCAGCGGGATTCTGGGATGCAAGGGGAAGGGGAGGTCGATCTCGAAACTGTGGAACTTCAGACAAGACTTCAGGAATTGGAGAAGAAGCTGAGCTTCGAGCAGCAGCGTTCTGATCTGTGGGAGCGACTGTACATAGAGTCGAAGGAAGACCGAGCCAAAGGGGATACGCAGCCCAAGACAAGGAAGTCCAAAGAAGGCATGCTGGGGAAGGTGAAGGAGACATTTGATGCAGTGAAGAACTCAACCAAGGAGTTCGTGCACCACCACAAAGAGCAGATCAAGAAGGCCAAGGAGGCCGTCAAGGAGAACCTCAGGAAGTTCTCGGACTCGGTCAAGTCAACGTTCAGGCACCTGAAGGACTCCACGTCAAATGTGTTCGAGAGAATCCGAAGACCACAGGACAAGAGATTCAACGAGAGGAAGGACGCAAAAATGGAGCAGCAGGAATTTCAGCACGAGGGTTTCAAAGAACAAGGAAACAAACGTTCGGAGGACGCACACTGGCAGCACCATCGGCCTCTGCACCAACATCCCCGCAAATCCACGGTGGACTCTTCCTTCCAGGCCGACCGCAACGCGCGCAAATCGGGCACCCAGAAGGAGCAAAGAACTACGGGAGGCAGAGCTGTGCCCAAAGGGTGCACTGGCGTGTTTGACTGCGCCTATCAAGAGTCCATGAGCCTCTTCAACAAAGCCTTGGAGCCCATAAGAGCGGACGAGTTCCACCAGCTCCTGCGCAGCTACCTGCAGCAGGAAGTGGGCCATTTCCATCACTGGAGGGAGCTCGACAGCTTCATCAACAGTTTCTTCCATAACGGACTCTTTATTCATGATCAGATGCTGTTCACGGACTTTGTCAGCGGCGTTGAAGACTACCTGATGGATATGGACGAGTACCAGGGTGGGGACGACGTCGTTTTTGAGGATCTGGACGATTACATATACAGGCACTTCTTCGGGGATACTTACTCAGAACGGTATGGTCCAAGGTAAGGATTTCTTGTTAGTACTGGTAACGTCCTGAATCTCCACCTAAGCCCTTAGCACACTGACCCAACATTTTTCAAGACACATCTCGATGTTGACAGTTGGCTATATTTCGAGTGCTCAGAAAAAGACAGGCGGGACACCTGGACCAGGGTGAATGGGAGCAAACTTCCTAAAGACTTCCCAACAAATTCAGGTATGGCGTTTGGGTTTGTGAGTGTTTGCTGAAGAGTGTTGGGTTGCTGTGTTCTGGGCTTGTACGTTGTGCATGTGTTTCTGCAACCGCTCAGCTCACCGCGTTCCTCTCTGTTGCCCTTTTAACCACTAGGTCTGAGACACAGTAGCCTCTGCATGTTGACAATGCCTTGCTGCGGGCAGGGCGCACGAAGCTTTAGAGTGAAAAGAAGAGTGAAAAAAAAAAAAAAAAACTTCTAAAAACCGTTTGCTGTTTGTAAATTTACAGTCGACCCTTTGAAGGCCCAGGGTCGAAGGTCAAACCCGGGCGGGAGTGCCAGCGGCAGCAGCGAAAGCACCAACAGTCGCGCCCTCTGCCCCCTCGGGACAGGAAATGGGCCCGGTCGGGGCGCAGCTGTGACGGACACTTTGCCGACGTCAAAATAGAGCTCGGGCCCATGCCGTTCGATCCGAAATACTAGCAAACATTTCAAATCGTAGTCGTTCCTATTGTAGCTCTTAAACTAAACTAAAGTGGCTGTTATTGCAAAAAATGTTTGGAATTACGGCGCGTTCACCCCGTGTCGGAATTACGGTGATTACGATTCAGATATTCCACTCAGAAATTAGTCATTTCTACGGCAACGCACATTAAATCCTGACTTTATACTCCTAATGACCTTTAATTGGAGCCCTGCACCATTTTTCAGTCACGTTAGTTTCTGGCGCGACGTCACAAAGTTTCTTCCTGGTGCTTACGAGTTCGACACAGTAATTCCGACATGACGTGGACGCACTATAAGAGAGCATTGCTTCCTCCTGCCCCCTCCCCCTGATGTTTTTGCACAGATCTAACTACGTGTTGAATGTTTTCTTGCTCTGTGTGTACGCTCTTCCACTTAGACAAGCACATCAGCAGAAGTTAATCATCAACCATGATCATTTTATTCCAGTTAGAAGAGATATATATATATATATATATATATAGTTGATGTATGAAACAAAATGTTTGAGAAATGCACTCAATTTGAATTAAACACTGGCTGTTGGTAAAAGATAAAAGTTTATTTGTATCAAATACCCTATTTGAATTCACAGATGCGCCGCAAATTGTAAAATTGTAATTAGCATCGCCAGTCCTGAGTAGGACATTGTTCTGTTCCTGGAAAGACCAAATAAGTAAGTCTGATCTCCTGAGTTTTCAGCTGAAGAATAAACAACAGCGACCTCCGTTTGGCGTGTAGTTTGGTGTGCGTTAGCTAACTTCCTGCTGCTAAATGTCAACACTGATTGTGTCAATGCGGAGTGTAACGTATGTTTCTATCTTTGGTGTGTGTGTGTGTGTGTGTCATTCTGGTTAGGTAACATTCCAATTGAAGCTTTTATTATTATTTTAAAATTGCTACAAGAAGTAATAATTTGTGTTTGCTGTTCTTCGGTGTGTGGGGAAAAAAAAAAAAAAAACTTTAAAAATGTTATTTTGCTTGAAGTTGGCTGGTTTCCTTTTAAAACTGAAATAAAGAGATATGATGAAACTGAATTTTGGTTATTTGAAAGATTTGTGTGTGTGTGTGTTTATTAAATAATCGCTTCTACACCCCTAATGAATCTGTTAATTAAATGACATGACACATTTTACAAAACAGGTATTTAATTAGAAATGTTGCACACATTCGTGTCCGATTCCTTTTTCTTTTCTTTTTTTCCCCCCCTCTTCCAAACTGTACTTAAAAAAAGAAAGAAAAAGCAATGGTCCTATGAGTTCGATTTGAGTTCTTGCCCGTAGATTAAGATCATCTTTCCCACTCGTCCTTCAGGAAAATGTGTGTGGAATATTTCAGCTTGCTTCGCAAATCTGTGTCCATCCAGAAAAGCAGAAATTTCCTACAGAGTTGGAGAAAAGTGGCGTCTTTGTTAAAACCATGTGCTTATAATCAGTCATACAACATACCACGTTACACCACGGCACAGTTGTGATTGGTGGTCAGGTGGCGAGTTGTGGATTGTGATTGGTGGTCAGGTGGTGATTAATTTTCTATAACAGCAGCTCTGACAGTAGTGCCGGCTGCAAGGCAAATCACAGCTTTATATTAAATGTGCTTGTTCTAATACGTTATCGTGTCTATAGCAACAACTCATTCACAGGGACTTGTACCATGAAAACAAACTCGCTGTGGCTCGTGTTCAACAGTTCATGCTGTGAGGGAGACACACGCAAAAATGCCACACACATTTCAATGTGAAATGTGATATGCCTAGTTTCAATTCAAAACCTTTTATTTATTTATTCTTAATTTCGAGTAGTATTTTACTATCCCATCACTAGTCACCACCCGATAACCTCCGGAGAAACTCCTCCTACTTTCACGGGTAGCATTATGTGAGGAGAAACCGACACACGCACACTTGGTCAGGATACGGTTCGGTGGAGAAGCGCTATTAGAACATGTAGGGTGTCAGAGGGAGACATGGGAGAGGATGTGCAAGTGTTCACACTCTAGTTTACACAGTAAAGGGAGTGGAACAGAACATCTAACGCGTGTATCTTCAGGGTGTCGAGGACACGAGGAGTCACTCGCTAATCGTTCAGTCGCACAGCAGGAAGCCTGCGCTAACACGGCGAGGAGGATTCAGATGTGTAATCATGCGGGTTAGTCAAAGTTCAGATTTTTCCTCAGAGGGAAGATCTGCACTGACTTAAAGCCCTTCACTTCATATCATATCATCATGTACAGTGATACAGGGAAATAAATATAATGCTAGCAAAAAAATTATCAATTCTGAGCTTGCAATGAGCTAAAAGAATAAATAAATAGGTTTTAAATAAATAAAATAAAAAATTAATTTTAAACTCCCAAAAGCTTTGGAAATGTTCATATTTATGAGTATTTTCCCCAGGATTCAAGTGATGGGGGGATTAATGGATGAAAAAGGAGGAAAGATACCATAGGAAGAAGAGAGTGAAAGAAAAAGAACGAAAGCATGAAAGAAAGAAGGAAAAAGAGAACTAAGAGAAATAAAACAAAAACAAGAAAGAAGAAATAAAAAATGAAATAATTCAAGAAATAAAGAAGAAAGGTGTGCAAGCATTAGCTGTTGCTAACATTAGCAGTCGAAGAAGAAGCAGAAGCAGTAGAAGAAACAGTAGAAGAAGCAGAAGCAGTAGAAGAAGAAGCAGAAGTAGAAGAAGAAGCAGAAGCAGTAGAAGAGGGTGCTTACAGGTCAGTCTCTCTTTGAGCTCGGGGGTGGGGGCCATGTCCACAGCGCTCTTGCCGTGACAGTTGACCAGTGTGGGATCGGCTCCGTGACTCAGCAGGAGGGAACAAACCTCCACACGGTTCTTGGACGCCGCCTCGTGCAGAGGCGTGAACTGCCACAAGTCCATGGCGTTCACGCACGCGCCGTGCTAAAGACAAATAAAGACAAAGAAATTAAACAAACACAGGAGGAAAATTTACTTGAGAAAAAAAAAAAAAAAAACAGCAGCACATTTTACTGGACTGTAAGAATTTATGTTTTTTACCCTCTAGCAGGTGCAGTGACATGAAAAAGTGAAACGACTCGTCTGATTTACTTTCTGCATTAGCTGAAATGTAAAATGGCACCAAGTGCGCTACAAAACAAGAGTTACTGTAGTTTGCTCATTTGTTAGTGTTTTACGGTAGTCTGCCATCAACACGAAATGAAACGGCACAACTCAATAATTATCACACTTAGAAATAAAAATCATTTCCAAACATATAAAAAACTGTTCAGTTCTACTCTGATAATTACATTTTATTTTGTACAGCGCTTTTAACAATAGACATCGTCACAAAGCAGCTTTACAGAAATCCGGATGTAAATCTAGATCACTAATGAACAAGACAGAGGCGACAGTGGCGAGAAAATAAAACTCCCTGAGATGATATGAGGAAGAAACCTTGAGAGGTACCAGACTCAAGAGGGAACCCATCCTCTTCTGGGTG
>JAOUQW010000030.1:951440-974826 GCA_028565825.1 Olivaichthys viedmensis | reverse complement strand
AATGTAACATTGGAGACACGTTGTTTCAAGAAAATAACACAACAGTAAGGCAATTAGAAAATCTCAAACATTTACTGATCAACTTAGTCAAGTTGTAAAGAAGCTGAAAAATCAACTCCTAGCTGGCTAAGCTGGTCTACCAGTTTGACCAGCTCGTACATATGCAAACTGCATATCAGCTGAAATGTTTATATATAAACTAGCATACCTACAAACTAGCATACTTACATATAAAGCCAGTATACGTACACATAGACTAGCACACTTGCACCTAGCGAAGGCCCCTTGCTGAAGCTCGCAGGCCGTTTGTGGACAGTTAGTGATGTTTTTCTCTCTAACAGCCTGGCGTTAATTAGTGCCATTACACCGGGCGCACGCCACAAAGCGCCAGCGCCAACATATGACACGCTTTTCTGATCAATTGCGGCCAACGTGCTGCAGTAATTCTCCATTGTTCTGTGGCCACGGGGGCCACGGCCATCTGTCACAGCGCTGAATTACCGTTCCCTCTCTCTCTCTGTACCCATGAGGGAGGCACAAACATCACAATTAAAATGTGATATCACACTAACATGATTGAAGAGGCCGGCCGCGTGGAGAAGGTTACGCAGAGTTTAACTGTGAAAGATAGAGACGGCTGGGAAGATTAGGATTTGGGATCGATGATGTAGATTTTTTTTCTCTCTAATGAGAGATTAATCGAGGTACTCATGATGACGTTCTTCGTGTCGTACTTGATGCTTTTTCCTGTTTCTCCATGGTGGTATTTTGTTGAATAATTCCTGTATTGATCAAAGAGCATAGTTCCGACCTCACACTGCTGTCCGCATTCAATATATTCACAGTTTTAGATTGCAAAACGATCGAATAATATCTGCCTTTAAATGAAGGGTTTTTGAACAACTAGGTGGATGCCATTTCAGAAGTGGACAAATCACATTTTTTGTATTTGTTGCTGGCGAACAGGTGACTCAACGGGCTGCTGATATGGTTGTTCCTCAGCGTTTTTTCTCCTGTCCATCAACCAGACGAGCATTCTTGTGTAGCATAGGCTACTTGCATATAAAACCTTGCAAATTTACAAACTAGCATTCATGCATATAAACTAGCATACTTATGTGCAATCTAGCAACATTACAAACTAGCATAATGTAAACTAACATAAAAACTAGTAGATTCACAAGTTAACCTACACTTGTGTTCAAAAGTGTGGAATCACGTGTGGTCATATTTAATGAACCGTCATTATTCTATTCACTAAACTCTTTTACAGTGTGGTAGATCTAATACATCTAATATAAAAATTTGTTTGGTATTTAAAGTCACTTAAAAAGTGAAATGATAAACATGTAATGATAAAGGAGAAATGACTCTACATAGATAATTCCAGTTCATGATTTAAGTCTCCACTTCAAGATTTCATCACCGCTTTCCAAAAACAGATGCGTTCTGGGTATTAATGTTTATATGAACATCACTCTCGATGCTGTAAAACTTTCATAGTGATTTTGGAGTCATGATTCTGGACACATGATGTTTTACAGCTGAATACAAATCATCTGAAACCTAAAGTGCATAAACACTAGAATCATATTACAATCCTTTTATAGATGAATCTGAAATTAAATGGAGTTTATATCACTGATAACATTGATTCCAAACTTTTGAATGCTAGTGTATATATATATATATATAATACAGTTGAAGGCCCTTAACCGTTCTCAACTCATGGAGTGCATGGAGTGGATATTGTCTCACTAGTAAGTCATTTTGGATAAAAGCTCCTGTCAGATGAATGTGATAAGTGATATCAGAATCAGAATCAGAATTAGGTTTATGTGTCATGTACGTATAATTTTCAGTGAGACTGGTTTCTCTCTTCAAATTCAAAAGCTGAATAGTGCACTATTTTGGGAGTTTGCTATTTTGTACTCATGCCTGAAGGTGAAGAATATCCAGCATACTCATTAAATCCCACAATGAACCTAAGTATGTAGTGTCCAAATGACTTACCGTAGCAAGTACAGAATACCCATAATGCTCTGCGGCATTTGAAGACGGCCCATGACTTATATAGTGAATAGGGTGTGTGGTTTGGGACACGTCCACTGTGGATTGATGATGGTGAGATGTTTGTGATAGTGTTTATGTGACTGAATGATGAACAAACTGTGTAGTGAACCACATATATTACTAATAAATCACCAAATCCGTTCCCTATACCATTGTCCTACATAGTGGCCCTAATTCTCTAGTGTAGGGGATAGGATATAGGGTGCATAGTGCTAGTTTAAACCTGTCAAAGTTTCGTTTTTATACTTTAAAAAAAAGTAGAACAAGAGTAAACTTGGATGTGTTGAAATGATGGAGGGCACTAATAGGGGTCAGTTACCCCCCCTTCACCATCTGCTGTGTGAGCCTATTATATGCCCTGCAGTGCTTTGGAGTTAGTGAGCTGTTCAAGACCCCCTCCACACACACACACACACACACACATCAACGCACACACTCCAGATAATGCCGGGTGATGATCCACACCACGAACTACTGAGTCACACACTTTCTCTCCTAATGGTCACTGTCACTGAGAAGATTAGCTTCATTAGCTGTTGAAAAGTACACAATGAGGTTGTGCACACGTCCTTTTATTTGTAAAGATGAAATGAACACCAAGCACCACGTTCAAAGATCTAAATCTGAAACTAGGGTTACGGCAGGGGACTACAGGTATTCGTCCTGACCCTGACCAAGCGTCTGCCTTCTCTAATGAGCTCCTCTGTTTAACAACGGAGTGACTCTAATTACCGCCGGTGTCATGCAGGCTTGGAGTGAATTTGTGTGTTAATATCATAACATTTTTTAAATATTATATTGCAGTAGTAAAGATGGTGGGATACACACTTGTAAACATGTGGTTAAAAGGGAGTGATGTCGGTCTTGTGTCATCTAAAGGAAGGAGACATTGACATTCATTAAACCCCAAAAGAAGGCTTTGGCTTGACATACACTAACTCAATATATCTTCATCTCCACCTCTCTTATCAATATCTTTCTTTTTTCTATCCCAAGCTCTCTTCTTCCGTCTCTCCCTCCCTCCCTGACTCTCATACCTCCCCGTCTCGGTGTGCCAGGACACAGCGCTGCTTTCACACTTCACCTTCTCAGGCAGATGGTCCTTGAGGATAATGAATGCATGCAGGTGGAAGGATAGAGAGAGAGGGAGAGGGCTGAGAGAGATGGAGGTGCACATTTTGTTCATAAGAAAACTCCAGAAACAAAGAAATTACAATAAATAAATAAATAACTACATAAATATTGCTTTTTAGAGTATTTAAGAGAACCGGAGTTAACAGTAACACCGAAGAAGATTTTTTCTTTTTTTTTTGTCTACTTTTTAGAAATGAAAATACAATTTTCTTATTCTCTTAAAATTTGTAAGACATTTGGATGGAAATGTACCCAGAGTGTGAGAGAGAAAGACGGTTTCTGTTTTCTGTTTGATACTTGTATGCTTAATACTGTTATTTTACTACCTGCTGTCAACCAGAGGAGGACAGTTTCCCCTTTTTTAATCTCGGTTCCCCTCAGTGGTTTCTTCCTAATGGTTTTAGGTAGTTTTTTTCTTGCCACTGTCACCTTCGCCTGGCTCTTTCCGGATTCCTGAAAAGCTGCTTTGTGACAATCTTGTTAAAAGTGCGACATTGGAAACTGATAAAACTGAAATGAAGAAAAGGAGAACTCTCATGATGTTAGAAGTGAGAAAAAAAAGGACATTCGATCATCCAGGCAAGTCTTCTGGCGTCCTGTCCTGTGAATGTTTCCATTCAGTGCCCTTTCCTTCTGTAGTGGAAGATTATATTTGTAATCATGTGTAATCCTATTTCAGCAGGGCTGAGATGACACAGGAGGTGAAGACGACCTGACTAACATCTGTTTAGGATCAAAACCTTGCCTGCTTCTAGTGAAGGTGTGTCTTAGGTTTCAGTGACGTGGTCTTACATCGGCAGAATTACATAGATTTGCACAAGTTAGCTCATATGAAAAGCAACAGAACACAAGAGGGAGTGTGTTATCGTGAATATCACACAACCTCGAGTGTTTTATTGCTTTTATACCACAGTTTACAAAGTTTAAAAAAAAAGGTAAACCAAAAAAACTATGAGCATTGTTTCAAATATCTAGTTTTAATATCGGCCAATTCTTCCGCCACAAAGAAGTAGTTCCTTCACAAGCGGCAAAGTATCAATATTGTTATTGAAAAAACTAGCAGCTAGTCTGGAGGCTTCATTAGCCGGCTCCTCAGCATAACAGCTAATATAGTTATCATGTTTGGTTAAAAAAAAAAAAAAAAAAAAGGCCACCAGAGATTATATTCTTTAATCACAGATATAACTAGAACTCTTTTCGACTAATCAGATTGCATGGTCGAAACTAACTGTTGTATGAAACCTGATCATCACATTAAAATCTCTCGCTCTTGCTACTATGAGTTTTGTGTTTTTCACCCCAGATGTAATCAATTAGCCAAGACATGTTTGGTGTCTGAGGCTTGCCTCTTTATGCACTGGCACTACAAGGCTGAGTTGCATTAAATAAGCCCTTCCTGAGAGCAACACAAAAAATGTAGCTCCTGAACTTCAACAAGCATCATGGGAACTACAAATGTGAGGTGGTCAGATGAGATAAAAAAACAAATGTTTGGCTATGAACACCATCGGCATGTTTGGTGAAAATAGGACTGTATACAATGAAAACCCCCCAAACCCACTCTATAATATGGTGGTGGATCATTGATGCGTTGGGGCTGTTTTGGGCTCTCGTGAAAATTGATGGCATCATGAATTCCAATAAGTACCAGGATATTTTAGTCCAAAATCTGGTCACCTCTGTCAGGAGGTTAAGACTTCAACAAGATATTGACCCCAAATGTACATCCAAATCAACACAGAAATGGTTGCAGGACACAAAATCAGTGTTTGGGAATGCCCGTCTCCGTTTCTGAATTTGAACCCTGTTGAAAACCTGTGGTCTGAATTGAAGAGAGTTCAAAGATCCTTTACAAGTGTCTCCAACCTTGTTCGACATTACAGAAAGAAGCCCAGTGCTGTTATTCTCTCCAGGGTAGGGTTCACCAAAAACTACTTTGGGGTGCTGATAATTTTGAAACCAGTGTTTTGCAGAAAACATTGACCTACTTAAGAACCTTTTTGTGTTTAAATAAAACTATACATTGCTTCCATATGTTTAAGCTCAAAATATCACAAACTGCACATGTTATTCATTTTATATATAATTTTTTGCTCCTGTTCATAAAGGGTGCCAATAATTCTGGAGCTGACTGTGTGTAACCCTGTCTCTCCGCTATTCCTCTTCCTCTGCATTTCATGCCAGATGAAGCTAATTAAGGATTCCTCATCCAAGGGCTCTCCCCCACTGTGCTAAATCCAATCTATTTTTGGCAAAGCTTCCATTTTTTTGGAAAATAAATCTGTTTATTAAAATAGAAAAAAAGGAAGGAAAATTTGGTTTGTACACATTTAATAATTACATTTTTCTTTATCTGGGTCAGTCTTCATTCTCATTAGGAGAGTTATGTTGAGGTAAAAAGGGCTGTATGGAGCTGTGTGTGTGTGTGTGTGTGTTGTGGAGATATTTTTTCCTGGACACTACTGTCGCCCCTAAGAAGCCTCTGCTGATAAACAAACTGCCCTGATGGATGTCATGGTGATGATAATGTCTTACACGTGCCCCCACCTTAACCATTCCTCCCGAGCAAATCCATCAGCGTGTATTTGGAGATTTATCTGTGTTTACGTCAACAACTCCCATTAGGCTTGTTCTCGGGGAACATAATGTCAAAGCATACAGGCGCATGACTGACTGATTCATATTTCATAATTACAGTTATGCAGTCTCCAGCGCACAAGGTGCAGCATTGTCCCACATATGGGCCTAATCATTAACGTGTTTATTTGCTGTTGTATTGTATCTGTTGGCATTTACCCTACAGCATCAGCATTTTCAGACTAAACCAAGACGCACAGTCGTGTCCACTACCAATTACTTCTTTTATTATCTCCGGTATCAAAATCTAATATAAAAAAATATAATATAAAAAAAGTACTTTATTATTATTGAAGAATACATTATTTAAAATGCAGACAAATCCATTGTTTAGCTGTTTGTGAAATTCTCATATGAAACAAAAATCTATTTAAATATCCTGTTCTTACACTATTCTTTTTCCCCCCAAATTGTTGTGATGCTGCATTTATATAAAATGGTAATGAATTCATGCAAATGAACACAGTGGTAATTTGTTGTTTCTTAACGACTAACACCTAAGATTGACTTGATTTGTCGTTATTGTTGTATTGTTATTTTAAAATCTTTAATAACAGACAGGTTCTGATCTATATCGCCATTCCACCTTGAGGTAGTAGTTTATGCTACGCTAAGTTATCAAGCTCCCTGGTGTACATTAACGTTCGAGTTCAGCACTAGCTTAATATGACAGGTAAATGAGCTAAAGTAGACGTTTGTTCATTTTAAAGACTGAAGTTTATTGAACATCAAGTGTGCGTCGACATTTTGAGACAAGGCATCAACGCTCATTCAAGGATGACGCTGACGGGTTCCTGAGTGACTCCCGAGTGGTGCAGCGAGTATAAATCCTGACGATGCCACAGGAGTCCAAGAGAGCATAATTGTCCCTGCTCTCTGGATGGGAAGGATAGCATTGTTCCCTCTCCCCTGTCAATCAGAGCAACACTAGGGAGAAAATGGGGTAAACCCCCAATATAAGGATGACTCCGACAAAATGGAATCAATCAAACCAAGCAATCTCAAGGTACACATAAAGACCAGTGTTCTGAGCCATATATAAGCCATGGTAGAAGTTACGTTACACTTGCAAGTTACAAAGTAGTTCAGTGCATTGCTAAACATGGAAAGCCCTGCATGGACAGAGAATACATTAAAGAAGCATTTTGTGCAGCAGAGAATTTGTTTGATGGTTTACTGAACAAGGATACTGTCATCGCTAGGATTAAAGACATGCCCGTCTCAGCAAGAACCGTTGAGCGCTGAAATGGTGAGCAATGTCAGGGAACAGCAAGCAACTGGATTGAAAGACAGCACAGTGTTTAGCATCGCTCTCTATGAAAGTGTGGACATAAACGATTTGCCACGTGTGGCAGTTGTGGCCAGATTTTGTTATTCTGTTGGTGTACAAGATAAACTGTGGCACCACAAAAGGTGAGGACTTGGCTAAAACATTTTTTTTTTAGCCAAGTCCTTTGTTGAACATTTTGAAAGCGCTGGAGTTAATATTAAAAAAAATCTATGCTATCACCGCCGATGGCCCCCCTGCAATGGTGGGAAAGCAAAAAGGATTTGGCAGAATAATCAAAGACCAAATTGTCCAGCCTGTTATTAAATTCCACTGCTCCATACATCAGGAGAATCTCTGTGCAAAGATATCAATTTCTGATCTAAATTCTGTGATGGCAACGGTTGTGAAAATTGTTAATTTTCTATGAGCGAGCTCTGCCTTGACTCCAATTCCAAGCATTGCTTGAAGAGATGGAAAGTGCATACAAAGAGCTCCTGCTTCACTGCGGTGTCAGATGGCTGAGTAGTGGGAAAGTGCTTGAGAGTTTTGTGAACCGCATCGATGCAATCCAAACTTTTCTTGTTGAGAAGGACTAGCATTACCCAGAGCTGGAGGATGTCAGGTGGCTTGAGAAACTGATGTTTTTGACCAAAATTACAGCGCACTTGAATGAGCTCAGTGTCTGCATGCAGGGAGCTGAACAAATGGTCATGGGACTTGGAAGGCATTTATGTCCAAACTTAAAGTTTATGCAGAGGACATCAAAAACAGGACAATTCGCTACTTCAAATACTTAAGAGATTTCAGCTCGTCATTCAGTCAGCACGGCTAACATTGCCATGCACACGAGAGAGCTGGAGTCAGAATTTCTCAGGAGATTCCAGGATTTTCAGAGATACGGATCAATGTTTTCATTTCTCATATGTCCGGACAAGTTTAATGTGAAAGCCATGGACTTGTCGGTTTTTGAATGGATTGGCATTGATGATTTTGAAATGCAAATGATTGATTTTCAAAACTCATTGTTGTGGACAACTGAGTTTGGCAAGCTGCGCACATCACTTGAAAGTGTTTTCATGTGTTGGACATCGCTTCCGGAGAAACTTGACTGAAGAAGATTGCATTGGCAATGCTGTCAGTCTTTGGGTCAGCATACATGCATCTATGTGAGCAGATCTTCTCACATGAATTCCATCCTCAGCCCCTCAAAAAGCAGGTTTACTACAGATCACTCAGAGGCCTGCGTTCACATACTGTATGCACCACAGATAGATCAACTTAGCAAAGAAAGTCAGGAACAAAGATCACACCAAAATGTAAGTTTAATAAACATACTTATTTAGTCTATGTAGCATACTGGGTAACAGTTTATGTTAAATGGCATAGGGATATAGAAAATATTGCATGGCACGCAGAGTTCTTCATCTTTGAAAAACATTTTAAATTCGGCACATGGTACAAAAAAGGTTTCCGACCCCTGCTCTAGGCCAAGGGTAGGTACTTTTTTGGCCCAGGGCCCACATAAAATTTTGTAACTGTATAGCAGGCCACTTCAGGCTGCTGTTAGAGATAACCCATGCCCTATGTACAGTAAGTCTAGTTAGCAATGTTTGGTAGATAACTTTTGACTGAAATTCTTTGAACATCTTTCACATCACTTTCCCAACAGATTAAACATACTGGGAATTTAGGGGTTGGAAGAATTTTGTAGGCAATTTTTTTGTTGAACATTCTGTTTCTTCAATCCGCTCGCTCATTTTGACCGAGGTTTTGGTTCAGCGATTCTCTGGCAAATCAAATTACTATCGCATCCATATGCGAGTAGAGTTAGCAGTACTTCATGTTAACTACCACTACCAGTGGTAGTGGCACTCCCAAGGGCTGGGATCCCATGGGGGCCGGTAGCAGGAGGTTTAATTGTCAAAAGTTTGCAGCAGCTATAATGCTAAGTGAGAATTGTTTGATGAACCTATAGTTTGTCACAAATATTTATATAAACCAACAACAACAAAAAAGTTTTATTGATCACATTCTTAACAGCTAGGTGTCCCCAAACTTTTGAAAGGTAGTGTAGGTCATGGAATTTTCTAGTAGTAGTAAGTCAAAGCAACTCGGACCTGTGTTATAATCTCGAAGACCTTTCAGCCCATTAAAAGGATGAAATCCCTCGGGAAAGTCTTCAAGATTATACAAGTTCAGTGACCTTGACTTGATCCTAGATGATTAGCATTTTTTGAGATAGTGTTCAAAGTGATACTCTCTCTCTCTTTCTCCTCTTACAGCTCATTTGGAAAAATCAGGCCATGGTTAGAGCTGCACATATTAAAAGGCTGATGTGTGAAATGAGCTTGAGGTCTTACCGGCTTCGTCAGCCTGTCCTTAAGAAGACATTCAAGGGTGTCTGTCTCTTCCTGACTGTATTTGTGACTTTTATGGTTGACAGTGCATCAAATAAATGAGTTTGTGCCTGTTAGCATCATCTCATGTTAATTGACACTGCCAGCTTTCACTCGTCATTAGCAATCTTAGCTATATATCTAGGTCACTAAATTGGCTAGTTGTAGTAAGTAAAAGTGAGTGAACTTAAACTTGAAGAATTGAAGCCCCTCGAATGAGTGATCTTCAACTGCGAGTTAGGGTTAGTTTGACTGAATAATTAGCATTTTTGGATAAACTGGTCTTTCCCAATAGGGTCTAACTGCAGATCGCCATTTAGTTAATCTATGGATAAGAAAAATGAGTGGCTGTGACTGGGTGTGTCTTGAAGGCCATAGATGGAAGCTCTCAAGTGTGAAGAAGGAAGTAACATGACAGGATTTCTGGGAGGATTTTTAAGTCATATTCATAAACCTAACATTGTCTTGCTAATGCTAATACTAGCTAGCTGTCTAACATATGCTCATTTTACATGATATCTGCAAAACGTTAGCTCTTTGAGTACAATTATGAAACAACTTTTTGAGGGCCAGGTGCCTACTCAGAAACACTACAAGGGCCACGGCGATGTGCGTCACGCGCCCAGTGTTTGTGATTCCCTGTCTCGTTATGTGATTGTCCCCACCTGCATGACGTTTGTTCGTGATTAGTAAGTGTTTAAAAAGCCTTCTTGTTTCCATCCAGTTTGTGCCTAATTGTTTATGTTACGTGTTAGTTGTCATATGTGTACCTGTGATTTAGTTTATGTGTATGAATAAATGTATGTTTGTGTTTGCAAAGGCTTGAGCTTGTGTCCTGTCACCCGCGCTACATGTGACAACAAGGGCATGTTTTTATGTTCATATATGGGCTCAATGACATGTCCACCAGTCTGTGGTACGCAGATAGACCCTCCTCCAGTCCTCTTACAGTGCATTGGAGTGCATTGGGAAAACCTGACCCAGGTTGCTGCTGCATCTTATGCACACTTTGCATCATCCTTAGCCTGTCTTTACATCCAAGGGTGTTTCTTTCTTCCTGTCTGCATTTATGAAATTAATGTCTCATTTTTATGAGCTTCTGCCATGGTAAAAGCCTTGTTTTTAATCAGCTGTTGTCAAGGTTGAAGTCTTTCAGCTACTTGTGTATGTACAGGGTGTTTTCCTGACGCTCTATGAGCTGGTACAGATACACAGTTCCACTAAAGGGATAGACCATGAGCACAGGCCTGATGACCATGAGGACATCACAGAGGGGTTTGCTGGATGAAATACAGCCAGCTTTCTTATTCAGGATGGTGGGATTTCAGTGCTGGAGCACTGCAGACCTTCACACCTGATTCATCTTATGGAGGGTTTGATGATTGATGTCTTTGCTCTTGATTAGGTGTGTGTTGGTATACCAGTATGATGGTATACCATGATAAAAATAAAATGTAATTTTTGTTATAGTACATTTAATATTGTTCTCTAATATCCACAGTTGCCTCCATTGCCTCTGTGGGTAAATACCCATGAGCGTTGGTACTTCCACTCTGCAAATAATGAATTAGGCTGGAATTTAACCAAAAGTAGTTGACATTTAATAAGGATTGTTCACAGTATGAGTTTACATTCTGAAATAAAATAGGAATGGGCCAACGGAGCAAGAGAGTGTGACCATTATTTTTTTCCATCATGGTGGCAACTACCAGGGCTGTAGTTTTCAAGACCGATCTTGACACCACTGCATCCTGATCTTGGTTTCCTCTCAGCCTCGAGCCCATTTTGTCTCAATCTTGGGTTGGTCTTGACCATACGTCAAGATGATGATTCTCCCCAAATAAAAAAATACTGTACATTTTCCACGAAAAATTTTATTATCATAATTTCAAAGAGGAAACAGCTTTCCCCCTCCTCTGGCTCGGCCCCCTAGTGCTTCTTCACTGCAGTCTGTTTTGCGTCCTCATCTATAATACAGTTTGAATTTGTAAACCATAAATAATTTTCCAGTGAAACAAGAAAAAGCACATTGCTGTGTGCCTGTTTTGTGATCTTGGTCTTGTACTCCTTAGTCTCGGTCTTGTCTTGGTCTTGACTAGTAAAAGTCTAGGTCTTGTCTTGGTCTTGTACTCATTAGTCTCGGTCTTGTCTTGGTCTTGACTAGTAAATGTCTCGGTCTTGTCTTGGTCTTGACTAGTAAACGTCTCTGTCTTGTCTTGGTCCTGACTGAGACGGTCTTGACTACAACACTAGCAACTATTGTTACCATAGGAATATTGGATAATTCACTACGATATGCATAATGCAATGCACACAATTTGAACCATAACTTATGTTTTCTAAAACTTGAACTGACTTGCAGGTTCTTGTAGATTTCTTTCTGATATTTATCTAATAGATTTGAGAGGAGATTCTGTTAGCCAGTTTCACTTTAGATAGTGCTAACAAGGCTAATGATCTTAACGCTTGGTACCTGTAAATTGTACATTAGACCAGTGTGTAAAGAGGCAGTGTATTTCCCATGGGCATAATAATGACCTCAGTGTCTGATCTTTCTTTAGGGTCTGATCTTTCTCTTCCAAGCGTCTGATATTTAATGAGTGGCTTATCTTTCTTTTTAAAGCACCCAATCTTACTCTCCTTATTATTCCCCTGAGTGTATGATTTTTTTCCTTCTCAGTGCCTGGTCGTTCTCTCCTCAGTGTCTAATCTTTCTATCCTCAGTGTCTAATCCTCTTCTCCTCAGTGTCTGATTGCTCTTTTTTCAGTGTCTAATCCTCCTCTCCTCAGTGTCTGATCGCTATTTTTTCAGTGTCTAATCCTCCTCTCCTCAGTGTCTGATCGCTATTTTCTCAGTGTCTAATCCTCCTCTCCTCAGTGTCTGATTGCTATTTTCTCAGTGTCTAATCTTCCTCTCCTCAGTGTCTGATTACTATTTTCTCAGTGTCTAATCCTCCTCTCCTCAGTGTCTGGTCGCTCCTTTTTTTCAGTGTCTAATCCTCCTCTCCTCAGTGTCTGATCGCTATTTTCTCAGTGTCTAATCCTCCTCTGCTCAGTGTCTGATTACTATTTTCTCAGTGTCTAATCCTCCTCTCCTCAGTGTCTGGTCGCTTCTTTTTTCAGTGTCAGATCCTCCTCTCCTCAGTGTCTGATCTTTCTATCCTTAGTGTCTGATCTTTCCCTCCTTAGTGTCTGATCTTTCTATCCTCAGTTCTGATCTTTGTATCTCAGTGTCTGATCCTCCTCTCCTTGGTGTCTGATCTTTCTATACTCAGTGTCTGATCTATCTATTCTCAGTGTCTGATCATTTCCTCCTTAGTGTCTAATCTTTTGATCCATAGTGTCTGATCTTTTTATCCCTAGTGTCTGATGTCCCCCGTTTCTGATGTTTCTATCCTCAGTGTCTGATACTCCTTAGTATCTGACATTTCTCTCCAGAGTGTCTATTCTTTTTCTCCTTAGTGTCTGATCTTTTTACCCTTAGCATCTTGGTTTGTGTCCTGAATATCTGAAATTTCATACCTGTGTATGATGATAGTGATGCTTCTATCATTACATTTGAACTATTTTAATTATTTAAAATCATTTACAATTGTGCAATAACTTTTATTCGTCTCAGCCATGTGTTATGATGAAGCTGCATTTTGAGAGATGGACTTGTCTGATTCCTTCAGCGTACCCAAACCCCAGCCTTCATGAACAATCGTGCAAAGAGCCATTGTTGTTATTGGAAAAGGCTGCCGCCTTATAGCTGGTGCTCAGGGTGAGAAAATGTTAATCGGCCATTGAACCCTCATAAGGGTTTCCATAGCAACTGCCTCCAAAGTCATTTGCTCTCTCTCTCTCTCTCGTTTGTGTGTAAATGCGATAAATATGGCATATTGGGTCAATTATTCATGTCATAAAATTGGACCGAATGCACAGACCAATATGTCTGTATGGCATGTCCCCATTGTAAGCTCAATATAATCGAGAGGTTAAAAGCCACACTAAAAAATGTTTGGGGTACTTGGTGGTAGTTTTATAAGGCTAATATCATTGTCTCTGGGTGATTGTGTACAACTGAGGTGTGTCAAGTGAGTGTGCTCCTTGGATAGGCATAAACCATACTCATTTTTGAGTCCAAAACTGCATACTACTGTACCCTATAGTTTGTCATATAGTACACTAATATACACTGTCATAAATAATGGTAGTGTTCAGTCCTGTTCACCAAGGGACCCTTAAAGGTGTAACAGTGGTCCTGAAGGTGCAATTATATACCTTAACCCTATTAGACCTCCTGTTTCACAGGTGGGACAAAACTCCACGTCGTCTTTATAGTATAGTTGCTTCTTAATTCTTCTTAAGAGATAAGCAGTTTGGCCTTGGCGTAGATTCTACAAGTCTTTGGAACTGTACTGGAGGAACCGATGGAGAACCGTTCTTCCAAAAGATCTTCCCTCAGTTGGTATTTGTTGTAGTGCGGCAGGCCATCAAACCAGGGTACAGATCGTATAGCGTCACTATTAGTGAAAGTAATGGCCTCCATGGTCTCGGAAAGCTCCGCCGTAACATGGCGTACATTTTCGTATTGATCTGTTCACTCCACCCTCGTTTCCGTGCTATGAATAGCACCTCGCCTGGCAGGAGTGTCACTCCGACGGAGCATGTGGTTTTTGACAGATGCTCTCGCTGCATGCATGCCACAGAGCTCATATTATTTATTGCGTCTGTACGTACTCTCATTTTCCTCACTTTCATTTCGCTCTGTTGTTACACATTGATGGGGTCAGTATTGATCTAAGTGGTTTATGTGTTATTCAATTAGATGTATGGATAAAAATCTGAAAGTGAGCAAAAAAGGACACATGACAGCCAGGATCTATAAAAAGCACTTTAGTTTGCAAAAAGATATGATGTTAGCCCCGCCCTAAATCCTAACCTTAACCCTTGTAACTTTTCATACCAATTGAGTTGTTATGAATTGTTACGAATTTGCAAACATAAGACCATGTTGAAGTAAATAGTTAATAAATACTAGAATGCATCATCTCTGTGACATAATAATGAAAGCATGACGCTATTTGTGAAACTTTAGCTAGACTTCATATTTGTTTTTTTTAGCATCGCTGTGCTTTGTCAGGCTCATATGCTAATTCGCTGGTTTGCTATCAAACTATTAGCTATCTACTGAATAGACAACAAGAGAGCAACGTTATCTTTTCTAGCGGCGTTTCGCAAACCACGTGACCGCCATGATGTGAACACACCACATGTAATCATGTTGCAATGTAACCATGACAACGAGCATCATAAACAGTTAGGCTAGGCCTATATGTATGCTTCACTATTGCAATTGAACCATTAATTTTAATTGTACAAAAAGCAGTTATTTATAGGCTACAGTGCACGGAAATGCCCTCAGACATGCAATCATGGCAACAGTTGTATAATGGTGGCTTTCTGATATTGGTGGTGGTGGGAAGGAATAGGAAGTTTGGTATTTTTATATAATTCACGTATGATTAAGCAAAACATTTACAAAGCCTTCATTTCTTTTTAAATGCAGGTAAGTGTTTGATGAAAAAAGAACGAATGAACGAGTGTTTACAATTTCTCACTAAATATATTTACATGACATACAGTTCGCCATCAGTGCAATACATAGGAATGTTGCATAATTACCAAATATTAAATTCGTTCCTTTGTAAAGAAAAATAAACCAAAATTACATAGATTAAGACAACGCGCATGTAAACCGACATTTACAACGTTCACGTCCGATTACACGGAAAATCTTCAATATCTTCACGCAAATAATCCCAAAATCGGCAATTCAGAATCACCCTATCGACGATCAGATGCAGCATTGCAAAAATGAAAAAAACAAAAACACAAAAAGAAAACAACATAGCACGGGTACGTAGTATATACTTATCTTCATACAGGTAATGGATTGCTTTTGTACAAATCTTTTTTTTTTTTTCAAATATAACTTTGGCAGTTATTTCATAAATAAAAAAGAAAAGAAAAGACAATATTAGACCCAGACCGATGTAAATGCTCGAGATTGCCTTTCGAAAGCGCATGTTCACAGTGATCATTCTGAAAGGCTGAAAGCCGAAAGAAACACAAATTTAAACAGTCAAAGCCTGGGAGAATAAACAAAAACAAACCAAAACCCCATTCTGCCTGTTCTGCTCAGCACTGAAGGCGGCCCTCGCTGTTGTCAGTGGCTATAAAATTACAAACACCTATGAAGAATTACATAGCAGTCCTCGCCGTTTTTAAAAAAATGCCTAAAGTCATTTAAAAAGAGTCGAACAGGTCGAGGGGCTCGAGGCTCCGGGACTGCGGTACTGAAGACACATGGGAGAAACGTGATGGATAATAATGCAACATGCAAATCGCTCTGAGAGAGAAAAAGAGAGAGAGAAAGAGAGAGGAGGATAAAAAAATCAGGATTAAAAAAAAGTGTAAAGACGAACAAAAAAGACAAACAAATGCTACACAATTAAAGAGAGGATGATCCACACACACACAGATAAAATAATCAAGCAGATTTAAAAGATCACCAACTTCACCAATAACTGTTTATGGTTTTTTTTTTGTGATAATTCTTTTTTTTTCTTTTTTCTCATTGGGTTTGGCACTTTATCTGAACAAATACCTGTTCAAAAAAGACTAGTCGTCATACAAAAAACGTATTCAATGTCTCGTTAACGTAGAATATATTACTTCATAGTGAGCATACAGCAGGTAAACACTTGTAGTACATACTTTTAGTTTTTCAAATGAACATTCCAACAGATGTTTTACACACATGCACAGAAACGAACAACACAACTGCCTTGCGCTGTTGCAACATCCTTTCTGATTTTGTTGCCCTCCTCCTCCTCCTCCTCTATCTATTTATATTTTTTTGCTTTTCGCTGATTCAGTTAATTTTTTCCCAATAATTAGGATGCTTCCTCGGCCGAGCGCGATTCCGATTTGAGCCGTACGAACTCTTTGGCCACCTCGTCGTTGGTCCTTTGCGAGAGGATCCTCGTGATGGTGAGGCCCGTTTCATCCATGGTGATGCTGCGCACGAGCGGGTACGCCGCATTCAAGCTCACGTTGTCGGTCAGGTCTCGGAGCTGCAGCACGGTGATGCCGATGATGCGGTCCTCGCGAGCGAAGCAGTAATCCTTCAGCGACACGTGCAGCTCGTACGCCTCAGGCCCATGCTCACTACTCAGAACACTGTGTAAGGAAGGGCTGGAAATTAGTAAGCACAATAATAGGACAATGGTAAAAGTAAAATTGGAAAATTGTCCCTGCACTGGTTTTGTCGCATTCTTTCTTTTAAAAAGCATCTCGTTTGGAATTTTTTTTTAATTTGTATTAAACGTGGCAAACAAGTGTTGTTGAGTCATAAAGTATAACAACCAATCAGGATCCATTATGCAAATTACAGGACAGAGGAAGGAGGCGGGCGCATGTAGGGTGGTGGTGTTTTTCCAATTTGCATATTTAAAGAATCCGGACCGCTTCATAAGAGTAAAGGTTTTGGTACCTCTGTGCCTTTTTTTTTCCTGTTTCCTAATGACATATTTTTATTTGTCAAACCGCCATACCAAGCAATTTATTATTCATTAAAGACCAATTTGGGGTGATTTCACTAAAGGCTATAAATGCTAACCATGTGCTTAACTCCTACAAGTTGACTCGTGTTAATTCCTATGGATTTGCAATAATGAGGCCGTGCTGATGGTTAAGGTTAAAGTGAATGGCAGGGTCAGCACTTGCAGCTTTAATTACACTCTCGCTGGTTAGGAGTCTTATGCATTTTGCATGAGATTGAGTTGGACTATTTGCACCCTCTGTGCCAATCGTTTTTAACCCTTAATCAGACCGGCCATCCTGCTAAAGGAACAAAATTCCACATTGTTTTTAGAGCATCGCTGGTTCTCAATTCTTTACATGAGGAAGATGCAGTTTTTTCTAACTAGCAAGCCCAAATTAAGGACCATGTGGACCATTTCCCTCCAACACCAACCTAAATTTGTAGAAGAAAACAGTGCTGCCTAGTGCGTCCACCATCTTTGTTGGTGACATACAGTATAGTAATGACACAGGTGAGGGGCGGGGCTAGCACTCGTTGCTTTAATTACAACCTTTTTTACATTTGTAAAAATTTACAAATTTTTACAAATTTTGTGTAAATTTGAATTATCCTAATGAGCTGCTATTGGTTGTCCTAAACCATATGAGCACTTGTCATTTTTCCCTAAAGTACACTCTTAAGCTTCCTCAAGGGCTCTTTGGATAGTTAAGGGTTCTTCAGATCCTAAAGGGGTTCTACATGGAACTCTCTCTGAAAGGAAAACCCTCTGTTGTAGGGTTCTACATGGAACCTTTTAAGGATTCCCCAGACAGACAAGCCGAAGAACTGTTTAGAATTCTAGAGTTACCTTTTTTTTTCTTTTTCTGTGAGTATAATCATAGTTTATCATCAGCACTGAACAGGTTTCAAGTCCTAACATTACAAATTGAAGTGTTTGTGCAGAATTGTATGACATACATTTTTTGTAATATTACGTGTGTATGCAGATTTTTAATATTTCATTATAGAATAATAGGAATTTCTTAAATATGTTTATATCATGTTTTTTTTACATACAATATTCTGTAGACCATTATGTTATATATTTAATAAATTCCACAAGGTATTTTAATATGATAAAAGCTCTCATTAAACATCAACAGAAGAGATCAAATGGGTCACTTGTTTTTGGACCTACAGTTAAGTGCAAAAGTTTGTAAACACCCCCCCCCATGGTTTTTGAATGGAAAAGAAAGGAAAATGTGCCTTTATTTCAGAGGATATGATAGAAGTTGGAAGTAGTTATAAAGGCAAAGGCTGGGCAAACAAGTAATTAGAGAATATATATATCACATTCAGAAAGAGAGATGCAAACTTTTAAACTGATTTTAATTAGAATTTTTCGTTATCATCTTAACATACATGATCTGACCATGTTTATTACCTGTGATAATAAAGGAACAAAACACACTAAATGTTGATTTAAAATTACATTTTCTTTGTCTTCTTCATTTTGTCCTAAGGGTATGCACACATTTGCACTCGACTGTAAGATGCATTTGTATATCCATCCGTTTAATCTTTACTTGGTTTGCTCTTGTGTAAGGTTCTGTGCTTTACAGTGCTTAAGAGTGAATATTTACAGACTCAACAACCGAGCCGAAAGGACTCTTTCAACAATATTTAGTTTATTTTTCGCATTAAACTAAACAGTCCTTCAAATGGTTTTTAAGTCCTGATATTCTGACATCTTATAATAGGAGTTTTAATTTCTGGCTTTCCCAGGCGCGTGTGCTTTATTGTTCTGGCATTGAAAGGACTCAGACAGTTTTTGGAGCGTGTTCTGAACGTCTCTATTGAGACCGGAGGTGCAGAGGCTTTCAACAAAGCCTCCTCTTAATTAGTCTGTTCTTTTTAATAGCTTCTTAAGCCGAAATTGACTCTCCATGCAGATTGTGCAGCCATTGATTTCAGAGACTCTAGCTGAGTGCAGTCGCTGTGTGTAAGCAGCCTGTCCACGCAGACAGTGAGACAATATGAGAACGGGTATTTTATAAGAGTTATTTCATCCATCTTACAGGCTTTCTTTACTTTAATAATGAAGTCTGTTTAATTTATGCCTCCAAATAACTGTATATGTATATGTACATTTCTCTAAAGATGTCTTTCTGCTGAATAATATAAAGTTTGGTCCTTTATCTCACACAAAATTAATTAATAGGAATTATGGAATTTCAGATCATTATCTGAAAAACACACAAAAAAACTAATAAATACTTTAAACAAAGACCTAAAAGGCTGCCAATCCTATATGTGAAGACATTTCTCCCTATTCATAACTTTCCCTCATGAAAATGGGACTTTAATTCTACCATCACAGTATTCCACATACCTGTAAAATACCATTGTACCACATGTACCAATACATGTATTAATCACAACTAATAAGCACTATGTAACAGTCAGTATTATGCTGTATATAGTGTGATTATAGCAACGTAACAAGCTAATAATGAAGTACTCACTACTGGAATGTTTCATTGTATTTCGGTGACCAGTTGTTGTTCTTAGTTTTGGTGCTGAATTTGCGTTTCTTGTCGGCGAGCTGCGGGCCGATGGCGTTGATCTCAACAAACGGTCGGAACATGGAGTTCGTCTGCCAGTTGACGTTGTTCACGCCAACCACTGCAAACAAGAGGAAACAGGTGCTGAGATGAGACAGGAAGAAAGTTGCCACAAGCAAATGCTTTTAAAAAATCAGGGATGCTTATTTTAGTTGAATAGTATCTGAGGATTTCAGTGGAACATTCAGTGGAACTGATTTTTATATGTTTATGAAAACCTAGTATTATTTTGTGAAATTGTATTACTGAAAAAGGCTGTCATTACATATAGCACTTACACACAACATATATACATACAATACACCAAAAGTAAGTCTTATTTGCTTATAAGGAGAATTATTAATTTTTTTAAATAAGAAAGAGAAAAAATCAGGACAGTGAATTTAAAAAGCTTAGCTCCAGAAACCAGATGGAAACAAATATGAGATTTATTCAGGTTTAGCACCAAATGATATCCTCCTAGCAATAAAAGGTTGAACAGTTTCACCAACCATTCCTAATGAGAGACAATTGTAGCGTATCAGTACTGTACTAATGTCTGGAAGGTTCAGAGTTTAAACCTCGGGAGTGCTAAAGGTGAGGCACAGTACTTTCCCCAGCAGGCTTACAAAACAGAAATACGGCACCCAAAGCAGTCTTCATTAGTACTGCCGTCCCTGTTTTCACATAAAGTCCAAGTAGTAATAAGCAAGTAAAAAAAAGAAAGAAGTGCTGTTCAAATGACAGATGACAAGATGGCTGAACAGAGTGAAATATTAGAGAAATATTAGATATTGTTTTTTTGTGGGGTGAGATATGCAAAAGTGATATTCCAGATAGGTAGCAAATAGAGAAGTCATTCAGAATGTCATTTAATCCTTTTAGCAGTAAAAGAAAAGCACTCGTACACAAAAAATCACATCAGAACAGAGGGCTATACAGGGAGTTGCCAGTTTTTTGGTAATAGTGAACTAGTAAATCACAAACTGGCAACTTGGTCTAGGAGAGATTAATTTTGTTTGGAACTATTTGGGAATGGTCGCATATCAATGCCAACATAAAGCCAGGTTGAGTCAGCGTCATCAGTTGGAGGTAACCAGACATATCATATACTGACAGCAATATTTCTGCAAATAATTTCCACCGGTTTATCTGCCACTGGGACCATGGTCAAGGATGGTGTAACGTCATACACAGGTGGCAAAGATTCCATGCATCCTTCTTTACAGTTAGACAACATGATACATCCAATACACAAATCGAAGTGTGCTCAAGTGTTTGTCATGAGCCCCCCTCAGACCGGTGACAGCTTGGTACAACTTGAAATAGGAATCTGTTTTCTAGCTGGTAACGAATATGGTCTGGTCTGCTGTCTTGACTTTGATTTGTTGTATTTCAGCATCTGAATTCTGAAATTTTGTGTAAGAACTGCCCTAACCCAATCTCGCTAGCATCTTATTGCACAATATGTACCTTAAAGGTCACAGAACAAGTGGAATTCAAGACATATTATTAGAAGCCTACTCGTGCTCCTCAGTCCAATGCCAGACTGCTTATTTCTTCTTCAAACTACGCAGTGCAGCTGCCCACTTTAAAAATTGGGGTATAAGTGTTACCAGCTGGCTAGACCAATAAAATGCTGAACATTTTTGACTAAGCATGCGACTGGGAATTTTTCAATCTTGTCTGGGTATTTATTTTAAAAAACACAATGCACCAAGTAATGGTGATTTGCAGCAGATGGTACTTTTTAGGTTTATTGTCAGCCCAAGTTACTGCTGCCACACAAACACTGCCTTCAAATGTTATTGATGTTGCTTAAACTCCAGAATAATCCTAAATAATAAGCAAGGAATTAATTAAGGAGTTAAATTTCTAGATACTCCTGGTTTCCAATTTAGTACCCACTTATTACTAGATTGGTATACCAAATAAACTGGCATCTCAATGTATATATATTTGGATTCTTAGAAAAAAATAGTTTTCTTGAGGATGGTTAATGGTTCTAGCTTTCAAAAATGGTTCTTATTGCTATCCTTTCTGAAGTGGAAACCCTTTGTTGTAAGGTTCTACATAGTACTTTCAAAGGTTTTCTCAAAGGGACAAACCAAAGAACCCTTTAGGGTGCTAGATGGTGTACAAATATACACTGAGTTGTGTTTTTTACACCAATCTAGTAACAAATAAACTGGCAACTCAATGTGTATATGATAGCATCACCAGCAGTGTTTAGATAGAGCAGCATCTTCCTCTGAGATCTTGCAGTCAACCTCTGGAAAGTGCTGAAGCCAATACCTGCTCTTGAATTCAAGGGTACTGAACACAGCTGCCCATGCAATTATTGAAGTATTTCATAAATCTTTAAAGTTTGATATCCATCCAGGTGATTTTAACTGTTCAGCCTACTGTAATCTATACAGAATCTTGTTCCCCCATCCTTCTTAGGAACCAAGACCAATAGAGATACCAATGGTGATGGTGGAAAAACTGGACAAACACCTTTTCCAGGATATTGTCTTTATATTTGTTGATAATGTACTGCCTGTGTAATGACACTTGGCATGGTCTTTTCCTCATAGGGACCTTTATTGCTGCTGACAATCTGATGCTGAACCATCATAGTATGGCCTAGGAAATTGATACACACTGCAGGCCAGTGCAGAAAGAGCTTCTCCAATTGTTTTTTAAACTTGTCTTTTACATCAGTGTTTTGGTCCGGTCTCTTTCGGAAACCTTGGTTGTGCTATGTGGAGCTTAATTCAAGAACACATCCTGTGTCACCTGGAGCAAGGAATGAGAGTTCTCTGGTTTGGGTCTTTATTTCCAGTAGCAGCTGGTAAGGAGTTAGTAGCTTGGCTGAAGTTTGAGGTAATGCCTGACAAAGTACAAAGTTTAGATAACCCTTGTCCAGGACTTAAGGCTAATGTACACAGCCTGCATAATTGCATAATTTATGGACAAAAAATTTATACAACAAAATCTAAACAAACACACTACTCTATGGCAACTTGCACAGCAAAAAAAAACCTTCTGTAACATTGCATCATTTTTTAAAGTTTGATTTTTTTTCTTTTTTCGGATGTGTTAAAAACTGACTGACCTATTAAAAAACAGGTCATAATCACACAATCCTCAGTTAAAGATGGGGTCTAATGTTTTCTTGTAGTTTGTGCTTTGTTTTCGAATATGGGTTGCCAACATTTTCAGCATCGATTCAGATATATATAAAAATAATGTCTGCAACCGGTCAAGTTTCAGCTCTTGAATGAGCCGATGAAATTCACCACGATTTTTTATGTGCTCCAAAATTGGGTGGGTCCAATAATGGCATTTTCTCAACCTCTGACTTTCTAACACTAAAACAGCCTAAAACATATTGCTTATTTACCGTGAAAACGTTTTTTATTGTTCTCTTTTTGGATGACGGACAGTCGCCATTTTTCGCCATTCAATAAACGAATAAAATGCATCAGTGTTGGTGTGCAAAGGCCTGTAAGTAAAGGTGAGGTGCTGATCACTCATGATGTATGTCACGAAGTGCTGCAGGTGCGGGGGTGCGGACACAATCACGAAGCCGCTTTCTCTAAACAACATCTTTATTTTCACGAACGCTCGGGGGTACACATAAACGAACGCACACCGCGACAGGCGTGCTGACACACAAACAACAGGAGACAATACGGGACGGACACAGGCGGGTATT
>JAOUQW010000030.1:879512-903045 GCA_028565825.1 Olivaichthys viedmensis | reverse complement strand
AAAACCCCTCTTGGGAAGATAAGAACCCTTAACTATCTGAAGAACCCTTGAGGAACCTTTTTTAAGTGTGATGACATCACTTCTAGCTTTTCTTTTGACTTCTTAGGCTTGATATTGTGCGTACATCAAGGATTCCTTGGTTTGTCCCTCTGGAGGAACCCTTATGGGTTCTCTGTAGAACCCTACAAAAGACATTTGAAGGGTTCTTTGGATGGTTAAAGGTTCTATCTTGCTAAAGGAGTTCTACTTGGAACCTTTTCTGAAAGGGAAACCATTGTAGGGTTCTACATATAAACTTCAAGAGTTCCCCCAGAGGGACCAAACAAAGAACGCTTTAGGGTGCTAGATGGAAACTTTTTTCTAAGAGTAACCCTTTTATGTAAAGCCTATTTTGGAAGCTAAGAACGCTTATCTATCAAAAAAAAAAACTGTGTGTGATGACATCACTACTAGCCATTTCACTTCTTAGGCTTGGTGTAGTGCTTAGAGAGTGTTTCTAGAGACACTAGAGAGTGTTTCTTTTTTAGAGAGGGTTCCAAGTAGGACCACTTTAAAAAAAGCTAATAACCCTTAACTATCCAAGGGAGCCATGAAGAACACTTTTTTCTAAAAACTGATTGACTTCGCAATTATCTGGCCAAGTTTAATTTAAGCTCCGCCCTTGTTGACACGGCGACGGCTGTCACTCAGCAAAATCAGGACGTACCTGGTTTCTCTTCCCCGCATCCTGAAGCAATCATACAGCTACTTTGGGTAGAGACAGAGGACAGAGGCATGATGGGATAGCTGAGACACGACCCGCCACACAGCACTGACTTCATCCGGCACGGTAAAAGGCTTTTTCCTGCTGCACGCCACTTTTACACGGTTTGAGGACACGCACAGTTCAGTCAGAAATCAATGAAGTCCTCGGATATATTTTTGGGTGGAGTTGTCAACATTTCGCAGGTTTTTTTTTATTTTTATCTTTTCTTCGTCTCCGTTTTCCCACCATCAGCTCTTTCGAAAGAAAGGCTGAGCTTTTGGCCTTACAGGAAATCTGACAACTCACTGAAAAATATCCCCCATAATAAATATGGGCCGATGAGGGGATGGCATGTAGAACACGCACGAGTCCCAAAACAACACAAGAGCGACCCATACTTACCCAGACAGTGTTGGTTTTTTTTAATTACATGCAAGATATGAATAAATACAGAATCAATGCTCGTCCTTTCATGCTGAGTTAAACATTTGCAAAAAAATTTTGGTAAAGATCGTAAAATTTCCTTAATAAAAATGGAGTCTCACTTGAAAACTTGAAAAAAGATAAGCGACTCTAAAACATCCTTAAAAATCCTTAAAATGCTGCACATGATTCTTAAAAACAGTGTACCACAAAGACACTAAAATGGACAGAAATCAATAATTATATAGAATTTTACAAATAAAACAATTCCTTTTTATGAAATGATGAGGAACACACATTTACAGACGACACAAACTGACTAACATAAGCTAACCTGACAGGATTTCTGACTTCATATACATAGATATGCATAATCGTACTCACTAAAGCTAGCTAGCTAGCTAATACGAGCTAACCTGACAGGATTCCTGAAAGGATTTTTACGTCATATAGTACAGTACATAACTTATCAGCTTCGGTGGGTCATATTATTATTATTATTATTTTTATTATTATTATTATTATTAGTTTTGTTTTTTGTGTGTGTTAATAATTTTATAATTTATAACATGGATAATAATAAAGTATTAAAACACGATGTATAATAATATAATTAAAACGTTCACATAATGCAATTAGAACAGCAATTATAACAAATAAAAAATTTAATTTGAGAAAAGAAATAAGTAAAAGAACTAAGTTAAAATATTATTAAATTATTATTATTATTATTATTGTTTGTTTTGTTTTTTGCATGTTTTAATAATTTTATAACATATAACATGAATAATATATAACATAAAAGATCGCAGGTCAGTTTTAAACTTAAATTACAGCGATTGTCTTTCGATCGTTTGACCCTGAGAGTAAGAAGGTGAAATAAAGTGTTCGAATAAAACTGTGTGGTGTTTGTAAATCTGAATTAAAAAGATGATGTTATTCACCGTCTCATTCCCTCCATCACTTATTTCCACTAATACACACCAGCAGAAGCGGTTGGTGATGCTTCAGGGACCACAGGGTGCCTTATAACACACCCGGCATCAATCACACACACACAGGCGCACACACACACACACACCCCAGCACTGGAGCAGAAAACTCACCAGGTCGCGGACAATGGGCATGGTCCTCTTACGCCGTAAATCCGGCATGCTGTCGATGCCGTAAAGAATACTGCCAGCTCTGCCAGGGAAGAGCACAGATTTGGGGCCTATTAATATCATAATAATGGATCGCTGTGTACGACGTTATGCTGTCGAACAGGGGTGCCAAGATTTACTGCACTGACAAACAACAGAGAGAGAGAGGGAGGGAAACAGAAGACAGAGAAAGAAGGATGTAGGACAGCAAGAAGAAAAGGAAGACAGGGAAAAATAAGAAGAGAGACAAACATAGAGGAAAGAAGGATGATGGAGTGAGTAAAAAAAGGGGAGAGAGAAGGAGAGAGAAAGACTGTTTGGCAGATGTTTAGAAGAAAAACACGAATTTGTTAAATTGTCAGTGATAAATACAGTAAGTATACCGATGTAGTAATAATCCTAATTAAATCCCATGTAATATCTAATTTGTAAAAGTACAGTAGTGTGTGCATTAATTTGTCACATATGTACAGTACTGTGCAAAAGTACTGTATAAAGATATATGTGTGTATTTGAATTGTCTAGTTTATTCTATTTATTTATTTACTTTACTTTTTTTTCTTTAATACAACTAACACTATTATTTTTACTATGTTTTACTCTACTTAATGCTTTGGCCAATAAAGCTTTTTGAATCTGAGTCTGAATCGACCGGATAAAGATGTTGAAAAAAAGGGAGCGTTGGAGACAAAGGAGAGAGTGTATTGAGAGAGAGAGGTAAAGCGTAAGAAAGAAAGACAGAAAGGAAACAAGAGAGAGACAGGCAAAGGGAGAGAGAAAGGGAGGCAGAGAGAAAGACAAAGAGAGTGAGGGAGAGAAAGAGAAGAAGAGAGAAAAGGAGTAATAGAAAAAGAGGGGAAGTGATAGATAGATAGATAGATAGATAGATAGCATAGTATGAGAGAGAGGTAACAAGAGAGAAAGAAAGTGAAAGAGCAAAAAAGATGGAGTGGGAGAAAGAAAGGCAAAGGAAGAGAGAAAGAAAGATGAGAAGGAATATATATATATATATATATATATATATATAGAGAGAGAGAGAGAGAGAGAGAGAGAGAGAGAGAAAGAGAGAGTGTGAGAGAGAGGGAGAGAGAGATAAAGAGTAAGAAAGAAAGAAAGAAAGAAAGAAAGAAAGAAAGAAAGGAAACGAGAGAGACAGGCAAAGGGAGAGAGAAAAGGAGGGGGCAGAGAGGAAGGGAGCGACAAGAGAGGGTGACAGACAAAGACATAGAGAAAAAGAAGGATAGATAGATAGACAGCATAGTATGAGAGAGAGGTAACGAGCGAGAGAAAGAGCAAAAAAAGTTAGAGTAGGAAAAAGAAAGAGGCAAAGGAAGAGAGAAAGAAAGAAGAGAAGGAAACAGACAGAATTAAATATACTGTATGTGTATATATATAGAGAGAGAGTAGGCGGATATATGAGTCTTAAGGGGGGAGATTAGAAAGCAAGGCATATTGCACACACACACACACACACACATTCTGAACTGAGCAGAGTTAACGTGAGAAGGGTGCGGTCTGTCACGTAGAACTTGTCATCGACGCAAACTATGACGTATTTCAATACGACGACTTGTTTTCTTTACACCGGACGCTGCAGCTACTAGGTTTAACTTTGTAGCTTTAACTTTTAAGTTAGAACAACGCTACGATAAAACTATATCATTTAGCGCGACCGTTTACATTCTTATAGTTCATAAGCCTGAACACAGAAGTCATTTATATCTGAGCTGAGCTACAATTGGACTTTTTTTTTGCTGGCTAGTAGAGGCTACGTAGCCAACTAGCTAGCATTAGTTAATGTGAACCAATTTAATGTGACATAATTATTCCACACCAGGATGATGTAAGAATTTACATTTGTATAATATTGCACATTACAGTACATGCAAGCGAGCAAATTAATTAATGGTAACAATGATCATTTATTCCATCGAGCATGAAAAGTTTGAGATTTTAAAAGATTTCAAATAATCGCAAAGTTGGATGGGCGGTTAGAGCGACATTCAACTAACATTTTAAAGCAGAGTGATGCGGGACATGAACTCTTCTTCTCGCCTTCTTCTGTTCAATAACGACATTTGGAGGACGCTTTGGTGAGACAGTCATCATTTAAGACATGTTAAAAACACAAGCAAGGTGTGTTTAAATTAGACATGCTACTAAATTAGGTAACGTATACGTAAATGGAGATTATCGACTGCTAAGAATTTAGAGTGAATATGTAAACAGTTTATCCAGAATTCTTTCTGATTCACGAAAATATTTGCACGATCTGTTTCTGCAAACTACTCAATCAGCTGACGTGTTAGCTGATCTGAGAGGTAGCAGAGAGAAAAAGCAGTGACTCATGGAGCCCTGAGCACGTCTTCATCAGAGTCACACTGAGAGAAAGAACAGTGCTTCATTCGCCAGTATTTATAATTCATAAAACAAGCCGGTGATGAAACGTACTGAAAGGAAAGCAGTGTGTGTGTGATGTAAAGTCAGTTAGTAGTGTGGATAAGGTCAATGTTTTCTATCATTAGATGAACGTGACATTTTTAGTCACAAAATAGTAAAAATGCACCCGTTGGTTTAAAGTAAATCGGTATAGTGTCAATAACATTTGTCTAACATTTGTCTAAAGACTAGTTCACACCAATTTAAAAATGCTGTTTTTACGTTTTGGCCACATTTTGGCGTTTTCAGTCCGTTTCCCCAAAAGTTTACCGTCCATAATAAAACACGAAAGCGATAGAACACAGCATGCTGGGTATGCGCACTGGGTGTCTGACCCATGATCATCACGTCATTTCCACCATTTTCATTTGTTTTGATGCTGCAGTCATAAAACAGGCTTTCCTGCAGGCCATAGCGTCACTATACAAAGCAGTCAAACATGAAATTCAAATACTTAATACAGAAAACAGCATTGCAATGCGGTTCGGCCATCTTGGAATTGTAGAGCTCACATTACAATCATACGGCAGCGTTTTTCAAAAGGATACGTTTTCCCCTTCATCCATACTACAACGCCAAAACGGCCTTTTCACATTTAACACCTTTAGAGAGCGGATTCGAAAAAGAAGATTCTTTTTCTGTGGTCAAAAATTGGCGTTTTAGTGTGAATGGAACGACAAAACGGATAAGAAAAGATGCGTTTTCAAATTTATCCGTGTTAGTGTGGACTAGGCCTGAGATTGAGCTCTAACATTACTGTTAACCTTGCGGCTAATTAATAAAATTGCTGCAGGTGCTGAAAGCGAGCGCTAGCTATGACGCCAGGCATTACACTTGACTCGAAACGTTAACTTTCAGCAGAGATATATGCCATTAGTGGAACTTACTGTCATCTAGTCTTAGCTTACACATCAACACCAAAACGTCCTTGTCAAAGAAATGAAAAGTCCATAAAGAGTGACAGATTTCTTTGAGAAAAGTGGACGAATGAGCCATATACACAATTTATTACAAAATAGGCTAATACATAAGATTTTAGGTTAATACAAGCTAATTTCGCTAGACTGATATCCCAGTGAACACCAGACCACAGACATCCATGGCCATCCATTATTGATATATCCACTAAGTGGCCCATAAAAAGACGTTATTTGTCCATTGTTAGTCGGTTCTGGTCCGTCCTGATATGGTCTCTAAACGTCCTTTCTTGGTCCATATTAAAGTTATGACGTCTTGTTTTTACGACCACAACAGTCTTTTTTTTTTCTACAACCTCAAAAATTAGAATGAAAAAACTTTCACGCTGGCTGAAATCTAGATGTCCCATAAACATCCGGCAAAGACGTCTTACAGATAGGCTGACACATGAAATCTAATCGCTTAGCAAAATGGTTTGCTATACATAGTTTAAAGAACAGTAGCAGTAAAGTACCAATTTGATAAGCAGTACTGATAACAGTAGTAGCAGTACGTTAAAACAGTCCACCAACCAAAAATCTCCAGCTAACAGCGAACCTGACCCTGAAGGCTAGGGGACGATTAACACACACTGTACATGCAAAAAGATGAGCTTTAGTCTCGAACTGAACACCTACAAGGTGACTAACAAAGCAGGAGTGTGTAATAAAGTGCACTACAAACCAGTACATATGTAACTCAGTGTATATGCCATTAAACCCCATTGTGAATCAATGTGCTGATACATTATTACAGAGGTTTGTATAATTTATTTTTGCCTGGTATATTATACATATGGTATCTGAAATGTGTGTGTGTGTGTGTGAGTGATAAATGGGAGTCACAGTGCCTTTCTGCCTGTGTCACACAGTGAGGTATGAGAGGACCCCGAGCTGTCACTACAGCGGTACAGGCTGCCTGAGGTCACTTACAAATCCTCTCACACACTCACCTACACACAGACACACACACGCACACACACACACACACACACACACACACACAGTGTATATTGGGCTGGTCCGATGGGACATGCATGAGCTCAGTACTGCAGCCCAGTTCAGCATGCATATGGTTACACACACACACACACACACACACACACACCCCATGACATAGTTAACAAGACTCCACAGAAAGTAATTCATTAAAAAACTATTGATTTGACTTTCATTAAATTACTATAAGTAATGCATTACCATACAATTCATGAGTTTTTGACAATTTTTTTATTTTTTTTATTTTGGCTCTGCCATCCAGCACATTGGATTTAAAATGTAAAAAATTTAGCCATGACATCACTTATAATGAATAGTCCTATGGTATTGAAAAGAATCCACCAGCATGACCTCTGAGGGTTAAAGTACAAGGTCAAGGTCATTCCTTGTATGCGGTGCCTTTTGGACTTTTGGACAAAAAAAAACTTGTTAAAGTCTTAATGGTGCAATCTCTTAACCTGAATATATATAATGTATTATATACACATACACTCTGGGTCAAAAAAAAATTTTTTTTGTATTTTTAATTTAGTAATGAATAAAAAGTTAACAAACAAGTAAAGTCCGAAGCAACATGCAACATAAGTTATAACGGAATCGCTTTTCCATTGGACTTTTTTTAAATAGTGAAGTTTTTGGTGTAAACTTGCAGACAATCTTTTATACATGGACGTGTCAGTTTTAATGGCCTCCCTATTGGTCAGCAGTGGAAAACTTTTGTCCAGTTAATTTGTGGTTAATGTGAGACCAGATATGATTTCATGCACTTTATTTTTTTATTGGCCCATTTTTTTGACCCATAGTGTCTAAGGTAAATAGTATGAAATACATTTAATAAAGTGAACATAGCTGCGCTGCAGGCCTGGCAGAGCATGACCACAGAAGATACCCAGCATCTGGTGATGTCTATGGGTCACAGACTTCAGGCAGACGTTGGACCGACTCCCAATGATTTACAGCCAAGTACACCAGTGTGACCTCAGAGGGTTTAACCACGAGATGAAAACCACCGGTGAACCTCAAGGACAGAAAGGCCAAGATACAGTTCGCTAAAAAACTGCAAAACATATTACTAAAGCAATTATGAAGCCAAAAAGTAGAATGGCCTTGACCCAGCGTGTGCTCTTTAAGCATTTATTTCACTTAACAAGACTGAAGGCAAAAAGTCCCAGACACAAGCAGGAAGTAAAAATGGAGGCATTAGGATCACCAGGGAAGATAATCGGAAGGTGCACATAAATATGGATGACAGAAATTGGAAAGACTGTAAAGGGTTTATTGACTGTAATTTTATTGAAGATTATAATCATTTGTTCAGATAATTTGGGTCCCCTGAAATGCACCATGTACAGTCACGTGCAAAAGTTTGCATCCCCCATGGTTTCTAGGTGAGAAAAGGAAAATGTACCTCTATTTTACAAGATTTCAAATTCTAAGAGGTTAAATATGAAATATGGTTGAATCCTGCAACAAGACAACAATCCAAAACATCCAGCAAAATAAAAAATGGTTGGAGGCAGTTACAAGGGCAAAGGGTGGAAATACAAGTTATTAGAGAATATTTATATCACATTCAGAAAGGAAGATGCAAACTTTTGAACTGATATAATTTTTATTGTTTAATATCTTAAGATCTGTGCAAGCTAACACACAAATTGCTATAAAATGTTCTTCATTTTAAGGGTATGCACTCAACTGTATGTAAGGGACTCTGATTCCTATGCAATTCTTTCCAGTATCGATGTTAATACCCTCAAACTAAAGCTGTGCTCTTTAAACTCATAGCCTGAGTTTCTTGAAAGGTGCAAAAACAAATTAAATGTATTATTATTTTAAATATTATTATTATTGTAGTCATGGTTTCATTTCCAATCCAAAAAATTCCAATGTGCTGGAATACAGAGACAAAACAACAAATCTTAAAGTAATGCATTAAAACTACATATACAACTATTAAACTATGTTTTGAGTAATGAATTAAATCCGTATAGATGAATTGTGTAATTCATTAAGACTCTACTCACCCTCCTGTGCTCAGCCCAAGCTTGGCCGGATCCAGAATACCTCCAAGTCCCTAGACACACACACACACACACACGCACACGCACACGCACACACACACACACACACACACACGCACACGCACACACAAACACACACACACACACACACAAGACAAGAGACAATTTAATACTTGATAAATGCATTGAGGATTACATGCATCGAACACCTGAGCTTGAATCAGCTCTTTGCTTTCCCATGTAATGGTATTAATTAGTATATAAATACAGGCCATAAATATGTTTGATAAATATAGTTTTCTGTGAAAGGTCTTCAAAATTCACAGCGATTGTTGAAAATGTCTTCTAAAAAGATCTCTGTCCATGTGATGTCACCTCCGTAATGCTGATAAACTCCAACTGTATGTCTAATATGTACGGGAATATCTTATTTTTAAATATTTGTCTACATTCTTCTTGAGAGTGACAAGACATACAAACTGTCTAAGTAATACCGAGCCTGTGCAGGAAATGAGACGCTTAAACATGCAAGTTAATATATGGTCAAAGGTAATGCTGGAATTGCCCATATATATATATACACATATATACACTTATACAGTACTGTGCAAAAGTCTTATGCTGCCTTTCCGAATAGGACGGCGTTTATCTCCAATGCACAAATGCTGCCTACAGATGCTGCCTACCTAGGCCGCCTCTTTCCCAGTGGAACACAGAGGATATCATAAGAATATGTTGTTTGCTGAATATTATGATATATTGTACAATTATCAGCACATGCCTACTAGCCATCTAACTACATGTTAACAAACAAACTCAATCCATAGTGCAAAGAAAACAGAAGAAAAATTGGACAAACCCAAATAAATAAAAATGCATGACAGATATAGTCATGATATATATATACACACATGCACAAATATGTACACACACACAGACAAAGGAATAGAGCTGAAAACCTGTGTGTCCAAAGCAGCGCTGTCTGCATCGGGGGGAGAAAAAAGACAGGAACAACAAAATTAACTGGCATCACGAGAATTCCAAAGGCCCTGATCTTTAAATTGCACAAATTACACATTGTTATAATGATTCATGGCTGATGGGAAAGGGCCAAACAAGCTGAGCCAGACACGCTCACTGAGTTGAGTCACACACACACACACACACACACACACACACACAGACACACAGTTTTATTACACAGAAAGGCATCTCTTATGCATTTGGTAACATTTTCATTCAGTCAATAATCCAAATCTGATTTGGTCCCAAAGCTCAAACCAAATACATCAATACACACTCGGCTAATACACAGCTATTTATGCCTTCTGCGTGTATATATAGCATCCATAAATACACACACACACACACACACACACACTCTATACAGTTGCGTCCAAAAGTCTGAGTCCACTACCCTGAATTGTTTTTACCTTATCGTGTACCAAAAACGCATAATATTTAATTCAGTTGATCCTTATTTTCTTGTTTCTTTAGTTTTTTACCAGAGCTACGAGACTAGTGTAGCTAACAAGTAATGAAAGCTTATAGCCTCCAGTTTAGCACTGTGCAAACTATATGTCTTAGGCCGGGGTTATACTTGCTATTAACTATGTATACATATACACAAGATGACTCCCGTACGTATCCTGAATTCATTCGGCACATCGATTGTGCACATTCCAAAAAATTTACGCAGCGTAAATGGTGGGGGAGTAGTATAGTGTAGCAACGTGCTGATCGGTAGGACAAGAGAAATAAACTCTCCGCTGTGGAGACGAGATTGGTTTAATGACCTGATACACCATCTACGTTCACGCTGCTGCCACTGTTTCTGCCGTTTTCTCAACGTACACATTATCATAACCTCCTCAACTCCCGCCATCTTCACTGTTTACCTCGCTGTGCAAAATCAGAGGAAGTGGTCAAAGAAGATATTCCGGTGCTGGAGAGTTATGTTTTGGCTCTGACCTGCCTCTGTTTTTAATCTTCAAGATGTACGAAAAGTACGCAAGCGAGTATGTGAACAAAGACGCTCGCGTAGCTGCTGGGTCAGCATACATAGTCACACAGCAAGTAGAACCCTGGCCTTAATCATCAAACACTCACCTCAAAAAGACTGTTTTGGATCACCTTTTGTACATAAACAGTTTAATAAAATAGCAGAATAAGGCCAAGTCAAACGGGAACTATATTATTATCCAAATCGGTTCTAACGCACAATCTCCATCTTCAAAGTTTGGGCTGGTGTGGAGTGACACTGAGGAAGTAAGTCATTCAGCTATTCAGCTTCAAGATGGAGCTACGACTGTTTTAGCTCTGTGATGTCCTTTTGTCCATGTTTATAGATAACAGTGTGTCATACAATGTCAGAAAGCACATCAGCAAGTCTGTTAGAAACACTGAACAACTCCACAAAGCCGGATGAAAAGAGTGTGCGATTAGACATGCAGATTGGACGATGCTAAACTGGTAGCTACTGTTTGTGCTTTCCTCAGTTGTTAGCAACATTAGCCTTGTAGCTCCAGTGTAAAATAAAAATAAAAAGCAAAACTTCAGACACCAAACATGTCACTCCCATATGAATTATGCATTATTGTCAAAACTACTGTTTTGAATCAATAAGGACACATTGTGCTGCACTGATATTAGTGAAGAATTATGGAGTCTTTGTTTGAGATTGTTTGGTTAGTGGACTCTGATTTTTGTGCCCTACTGTAATAGCTCCAATATCCAAAGCAGAAACATCAGACGCTAATGGACAAAAGCCAAAGCTCATTATTCTCATGGGAAAGGGATAAAGTACACATCAGGCTGGTCAATGATGTACAGTGAATGCAGCGAAGACATGGTCAAGCATTGATCAGACACTTCCTGTTTAATCAGCACAACCCTAAGGCTAGCTTTCATGTCGGCTATAAGTGCACATTAAACTGAATTAAACATTGTCAATTTGTTGTTCTAGGCGGATAAACGAACCAGATTTTTGACTCGTAACCTTGCCTTGTAAAACCTTGCTGCATAAAGGGTCCTTGTTTATTCCCCACCAGAGAATTGTACCAATGGTGCCACTAATACTGAAACTCATCCAGCCTCTTCCGGAGGCCGAGAGATCGTCCTTGACCAGGTCAATCTCCAGATCTCCAGGGCAAATGTCCAGTCTCAGTGTGAAATGTGATGTTCAACAGTGCGTAAGTACTCGTTAGCGTCTAGTCAAAAGTTAATGGTGACTCCAAGCAATTGGCAGAATCTTCACTACGAAGGGGGCTTGAGGAGACTTTTAAAATAGAAAGTTACAAATGTATATACTCATGAGACTTTAAAGGTGATAAATGTGAAATTATAAGCACCTTAAGTACGATCTTTTACAGTTATTTAATGATCAATTAAAGTTTAATGATCCGTATCATTAGAAGGTTTATAAATCCTGAATGTGGGTCATTAACCAACATGTTAGCTGGCTACTGTCCATACTATACATGGCCATCTAAGACTGGTATAGTCTTAGAAAAAAGGGTTCCCCAAGGGTTCTTGGAATAGTTAAGGGTTTTTTGCTTCCTAAAGTGGTTCTACTTGGAACCCTCTATGATAAAGAAACCCCATTGTTGTAAGGTTCTATATAGAATCTTTATGGATTCCCCCAGACGGATAAGTTAAAAGGAACCCTTGAAGGCTCTAGATGGAACCTTTTTTTGTTTCTAAATGTAGGTTGAAGGTTTTAGATGTAACCTTTTTTGCAACGAAAGATACTAAGCAAAATTGTTACGAAGAAAAATTTCTTGTCGCATTGTGAGCACTTACACGACTATTGACTAGCTCATAGCTAACTTGCTAGTTAATGCTAGCAGCAATTAAAAAAAAAAAAATGCAAAAATAACTTTTCCAACAGGAAAATGGTCTCACACTTGCAAATTTATAACAAGCCTTGCAAGAACAGACGAATCAGCTCAAAAACGCATCCACACGGCAGGCTTCCTGCTAAAGTATCTCTTTATAGTGATCTCATCATTGACGTGATTAGAGAGGATGCTCCAATTCCTAATAGTCCTCTCCCATTTAAAAGTTTGCTCGCTGTAAATATGACAGACAAACTTGGATGATATAGCTATGGTTTAATGCGGTTACCATAGAAACGTCTAGAATTGGACTGAACGCCTGCTCCTGGATAGGTGTAAATTTTATACTGGTCGTAGTAAAAAAAAATCGTTTTTAACCAGGGGAAGCAACGGTCTTAAATTTCACCCAGAAAGTTACGACCAACTTGAGTGCAAACCAGCCCTAGAAATGTGCTTGCTGTCATGTACGCGGCTGTGCGCGTTTGTTTTTGTTTGATTGCCCCAACCTGCATGTCGTTTGTTCGTTATTAGTAAGTGTTTAAAAAGCTCTCTTGTTTCCGTCCAGTTTGTGCCTGATTGTTTAATATTACGTGTGTTCGTGTATGTTTCAAATAAATATTCATTGCTGAAACGGCTTGCGCCTATGTTCTCCGTCCCGCCGCTACATCGTGTCACCTGCATAGTGATAATACTTTTGAATAAACTATTTTTGTATGTACCGTACATGTGATGTTTTGGATAAATTGGGTTATTTCCTACATTTTAAGACTGCAAAGCCTATCAGCTATTAAGCACTACCAATATCTTATACATATAAAGTTTTTTTTTTACGAGTGCAGACCACACCCTTGACTAATGATGGTATGGAGAGTGATTATGGAACTGTAAGCTGAAAAACTCTGGGCACTTGGACTGGAGTTTTTGGCAGTCTTTGCTTTATAGTGAACAGCCAAGCCCCCCTACTTAAAAAAAAAAAAAAACATAGGCGTAGGAGTCTATGAAGAGTCGAAGGATATGGGGAAGTGGTGGGTGTAAAAACGTGGTCACAGCGAACAAAAGGAAAGGAATTTATAGGGAGTTAACTAAGATGGAGGTGGAGTTTTAGGCATGGTCTTTCTTTCAAGCTTCAGTTTCCATTAACGGGTTGTTCTGTTTATTCCTTATGTCTCAAATTTTTTGTCTCCCCAAACATATTTAAGTGCCTAATAGGTGCCATAGGTGTTCATCTCAACTCTTCAACCTCTCCTTTTGAATGATGATGACTCTCTACTGCACCCTTCTACTGGAAAATCTAATTTCCTTTAGAACATTAAATACTCTAAGAGGTCAGAAGTCAAGAGATTGACCCTTGCTGATCCACTCTTGAACGACGCTTTTAAGCCTCAGCTACAGTAATTGACTAATGCGAGTCACTTTGGATAAAAGCATCCATGTTAAAATGGAAATCTGTCAGGCTGCAATTGGCAAAAACCATCCAACGTATAACAGCATTTATAATGTGCGAGAGTCACTGTCCTGTCCAGTGGTGTCCCTTTGTGTCAAAACGAATTTCACTGTTCAAATACTATTCGACTTTTTATAAGACTCACATTTGAATGTTTAAAAGCACATGTTCTACCTTTAGTTATCAAACATGAATCATAAATGGAACCTCGCATTTTCTAAACTTTTTGGCCAAATTCTCGCTTGATGTCGGAAAAGGGGTCTTTCATTAGGGGTCTGTCACTAGGTGACCACCAGTTGTCTTCTTACTACCATTTTATTTTCCAGCTCGCCAGCAAGGCTAGCACTAAATCACTAGAATGTGATCGGCTACACCTGCCAAACCTGATATCTTACGCCATTTAATGGCGGGCTAATGCCCAGATTTTTACTTGGATCCCAGGTAATGAAAGAAATGTAAACATTAGCAACAAGAAAATATTGGTGCGAGTAAATAAATAAAAATTAATCCAATCCTTTAAGGTTTATGATAAAATGATGATGTTGCCTCCACATGATTTTCTTTGCTTTTAAGGTTTATGCAAAACAAAGGCATGGTGTAACACTTTGGCTAATGTTGCCTTTTTCAGTGGCAGAACAAAATTACAGGCTATTCAGTATTCGAATGCACATGAATACTAGATATTTTAAGTAATTAACCCCTGAGACTCCTATCTTACTATGAATTACTAATGTGAAACTAATAGGAAATGTATGCAGTTACCAGAGTAAAGAATGGGTTAAAACTCAAATGCAATTTTGTAAATAATTTGACAGCCCCAATGAATGAAAAAAAGTGTTCACCAAAATTAATAAACAAAACTGAGGCAGAACTGCAGCATGTACACTTTTAAAGGCTGTACTCTCTGCCGTTAATCGGCTATAAGGGAGCCAGTGACCACTCAACTGTCCTTAGTAGAAAGGATTTTTTATGTCCTGTGGTTTGTGTTAAAAAAAATATTTCCAGTTTTGGAACTTTATAGATAATAGACAGGGGGGAAAAGAGAACACTAATTTAGAAACAGATGCAGCAGACCACAAGAGGTCACTGTGAAAAAGAGTGAAGAAGAACCGACACGTCAGCGGACTGTTTCTTCCCAGAAAGACTCGAGAGCTGCATATATATTCTGAGCAAGGCTAACCTGGTTAGCGAATGCCCTTGTGAGTATGGATTAGCATCTGAATACAGTAGCAGCTGAGGTAGAGTGATGATTGGCTGAGCAGGAAATACAAAAATCCTCAGAGACCTCGCTGTAAAGCACCTTTCAAAAGTGCAGGGGGAGCTTTAATAGAAGACTTCTACAACGCCACACTTTCCTTTCTCATTCTCACACACTTCATATCCTCTCTATCGTCTCACTCTTCCTCCTTGTCTCCTGTCCCTTTCTTTCTGTCTATCAGTCATGAGACACATACTGTTTCCTTCTCTATGTAGCCACCACAAGAGGGGAAAAAGATGCTGCTAAATGACAGCCGTTGGCAGAAGCAGAGTTCTGAGGGTTTGAACGCTGTTGCTCTTGCCAGTGAATACATCACTGCTACACTGAACTTCGGGGATTAGCATTAATCTTTTTAGAATTCAACCTGGGCCCTCTTCGGTGTCAAATGAGTCATAAGGGCTCGTTAAAATAATTAAAAGGCAACTGATGCTAAATGAGGAAACGCAAAGACACTAAGGTGCCAGCTCCCTCCCTCATCGCAAAGTAACTGTCGGAAGCTAAGAATTTATTTACGGGTAGGTACATTGCGTATCGTTGAAAAAACTTTTGTATGACTGTATAAAAAATTTCTGGCTTCTGTACAGGTGTGTTCCCTTGTTTCTGTGTTGAATTAATACCTGTCAATGCTAATGTAAAATGTAATTTTAGAATGATCTTATTATTAATAACAGTTAAATGCTCAAAGAACTATACAAAGCATCTTAAACATGCAGCAGAGACCATACAGCTTGAATGAACACTGCATTACACCGTTCCTCCCTTTTCCCCCGGGGGGGCCACGACACTGCACCTTGTAATCAGCATACAGCCAGCAGTGCTAAACGAACTGAGTAATTCTCCCCCTGATTGAGTTTAATTGTAATGAGCTAAACGAACACTGGAGAGTTTATTGTGATGATTTGTTCTGAAATACCCAATTCTCATAATTCACTCATCAGCTAATTATCAGGTCCTGAATGAGTTAAATCGGGTGTATCTGAACAGAAATATGAGGAAATCTTGAAGATGCGACTTGCCGAGGGGTCTGATTTGTAAAACAAAGCTGTATCCTGTCACTTTTCCGCCAGGGTTGAGAGCGTGCAGTGCGAGTTCACCATGCATTCTGAATGTACTTCTCACATCTAGGTCAAGAGCTTGCAGATTGTAGATTGAGTAAGGCAGGGCGGAAATTCCCTTGATGCCTTTCCTGTCTAATAAACTCCACGCCGCTCAAGTGCTCACCGCCAAAGCGTATCGTCAAGCTCGTTATTTTTGCACAATGTATCGATAGTCAGCCCTCGCATTCAGATACTACTGAATCAGTGGCTGAATGAAAACCATTGAGTTTGTGTAGGTAATAATCACTAAATCAGCATTATTGGAATATTGAAATTTTACTGAACTACAACTAAGGTTTTGACACAACAATGTTTGCTATATCGGTGTCCACTGACATTTTTGACTGACTAAATTACTTTAATCCCACTATCCTCCCACCACACACACACTCCACATACACATACATCAGTAGCAAATTCAAATGCCATCTTCAACATCAAACACATGCAATCATGTTCAGCCCTTTCCCGAACTACCTTCAAAACCTTCAAAGGATTCTGAGGTTTCTAGCATTAAAGCACAGCCAGACATAATTTAGTTGCTGACCCTCTATGAGAGTCTACTGTCTCACTGCTTTTACTTCATAGTGGTTTACACCACTACAGTCTAACCACAAAGTACATCCTGACAGATTTGCTCCAAACAAAGGGGAGCTTTTAAACTCATTATCCTAAATCCATCATTATAGCTCATCACATCGTGAAATCTGCATGTATGAACAATCATCAATCTGTATGAAACAAATATCCAGGGGTCAAACTAACAAGTCCCTACCTCCAGCCAGAATCTGCTGCTCCAGCTCAGTCATTTGCTTCCTGTATGCCCTCAAAGCAGCTTCCTTAAAAGTTGGTCGCAACCTTTTCTTAGGGGCTGGTTCTTCCACTGCTGCAGGGGCTTCTGTGACATTTTTGTTTTCGTCTTCCTGAGTCACGATTCCTTTGGCCTCCTCTGCTCCTTGCAACTGTGGCGTGTTTTGCAACTCTGCCTCAACTTCTTCTTCTTCTTCTTCTTCTTCCTGTTCATCAGCCTCATCTGCTGGCTCATCAGTTTCTTCTATGTACTCAACCATGGCCTCGTACTCCTCCCTGTCCTCAGGCATCTGGTTTTCATCGTAGTCCTCGCTGTATTCTTCATCATATTGTTCATCTAGGCTGCAATCATATTCCAAGACTGGGTTATCTTCTGGTGAAATATCATATTCTGGTGAGACTTCATACTCTTCTTCTTGGTACTCTTCCTCTGCATCATTGGCATTTGTTCTGTTCTCAAGGTTGGCTAGCACCTGCTCCATCACCTCAACATAATGTGTCTCACTGTCCACAGGTTGCTCCATGGCTTGTTTGTCTTCATCAGCTTTGTAATAGACGGGTTCGGTGTAGACATCAGAGTCAATAGTGGTGCTAGAATCATTGGCTGTTGACTGAGACATGGTCCTGAACCGACCTATAAAAGGAATGGTACTTGGCTCCTCAGCAGGAGCACTAGTGTTTTGGGATCCTTTATTCCAAACAACTTCTAGAGCTGATTTGGCTCTCTGTAAGGTGGAGCCAAAACCTCCAAAGCTGAAGGTTTTCTCAGACAAGTCTATGCTCAGCCTGCTGCTCCATGATTTGGGGACCTCTTCAACCTTTTCAGCTCTGATCTCACTCTGGCTACGGTACATAGTGGAAGACTTTTGGTTTTGCTGGAGTTGGTTCCCCTTACCCTCCTGTCGTTGCAGCGTCTGGGGGGCAGATTCTGGCTTGGAGTGGGTTTTATGCTTGGTCTTGGGCTTCTTTTCTGGTTTGGGTTCTGGCACAGGTGCTTGCACTGGCATTGGTTCTATTACAACTTCAATCTCAGGTTCTGCCTCGGGTTCTGGTTCTGGCTCAGGTTCTGGTTCGGGTTCTGGCTCAGGTTCTAACTCAGGTTCAGGCTCCATGTCCGCTTCTTGGGTTGTTTCAGGTGTACTGTCAAATGTCAAAAATGTCTCGCCCTCAAACTGCAAATCAACCTCAAGGCATTTTGTAATTTTTTCAGGGAACCCAGGGTTAGCAGCAGGGTCAAATGGGCTACTGATTTCTGAGACTATGTTTGGTTCCGTTGAGGCATCCAAGCCTGAGTCAGCTCCTTGTTCAAGGTGATGCCAGTCTTTCCAAGGTGAGAGATCACCTTGCAGAGAGAGCTGTGAGCCACTATAGTGACTTCTGTCCCCTGATATACAAACCAGACCGTTGCTGACGCCACTGTCAATGGTCTCTGTGGTCTCAACTTCATTGTGCTCCACATAAGATGGGTTTTCCTGACTGAGGGTTTGACTGGGTGGGCTTGCATACCAGGAAGAAGCCATGTCTTCCTGTTTCCGCTGCCAGAGCTCCTGATCTGAAGAAGAGAGCAGGGAGCATCCATTTACTCTGGTGAAGTACTGGCTCTCAGAGAAATCCTCAGAGTAAGACTGGCACAATTTAGAGCAGTCCGATTCTGAGTGACTGAGCTTAGGAGTGGAGTAATCACTCTGGGAGAGCCATCCAGGAGTTATGTCAGTATAGTATGATTTGTTTTGCTTGTCGTCATAAGCAGCTTCATCAGCGTAATGCACTGAGTATGCGGTGTCATCTGCAGACCGCCTGTGATCATGGGACTTTTTTTTGTCAGCTTTAGTTTTCTGAGGTGGTTTGGACACAATTGCATATTTGTTTTTATTTAATTCGTCTAGCTCTTTATCACTGTCCATTGAGTCCCAGTCATCACTCTCAGCCTTGTCTTTGGCTGACCCTTTAATGTCCATGCTTTCATAAGTCTGAGAAGAGCTCATTCCCCTATCCTTCTTGTCTTTTGGCTCATGTGCAAGACTATCAGTTGAGATTGATATTCCAGTGCCTTTAAGCTTATAACATTTTTTCAAAACTAAATCCCTGTCTTGAGGAATTGAAAAAATAACTATTATAGGACGAGGTTTAGCATTTGAACATTCTCTTTGTTGCCCCAACCGATGGGCAAGTTCGATTTTAAGTGTCTTGTGTGCTTCAACAAAACCCATTTTCTCTTTCAAAATCTGATAAATGAGTTCCTCGGTTTTTTCTAACTTTTCCTCAGGCACATTTAGGAATCTCAAAGTAGCTTTGTTGGTCTGGTGGCTTAACTGTCTGATGTAGTCATGGATGTCTCGAGTCTCTCTCCTGGATTGCACAAATCCTGAGCGAAGCTGTTCAATTTCGCTCTGCACCACCTCCACACTGCTGGAGATCTCATCTATGGAGCTTTTCAGGGCATTAACGTGCCCTCTCAGCTCTGAGAGTTCCGACTCAATCTGGCTGATTCCCTGAAGCTCTTTAAATATCATTTCCATTACATCCTGGGTCTGACTGATGCAACCCGTGGAGCTGGAGCCTGGTTCCAGGGTGGTGGTTTTCTGCTGCCTCCCAGTCCGATCCAGGGACTTGCTCCGGATGCCAAGTGTCTTTCTCCAGTTGCTGGCCTCTGAGGAATCTGAAGAAACACATTCTTGGCTCTTCTTCCATTTCCTAAGCTTTTTCAGAGCGCCTAGTCGGAGAGTGTGGAGACTGCTTCGCTCTCCCCGCTCACCCTCTGAGCTGCCATCGGACGGCGCCAAACTAATCATACTCTTCCTGTTCCTTCTTACTGGCATTGTGTAAGCTTTTTGTTCATCTAATCTATGCACAAGTTTGGCCTCGTTCAGAGAGTCAGAGTAACTACTGTCAATTGATAATACTTCATGAAATTCATTGTTGTTCAATGGGAGAGTACTCTTTTGGAGTCCATTAGCAATTGCTGCACGGTAACTGAACGTGGGAGAAAGGGAAGAGCAGTCGTTCCTGCCGTCGCCTTCCTCAAGAGACAGATTGCGTGCAGATGAGCATTTAGATATTTTTTTAACTGTGCTTTTCAACGTGGAGGAAAAATTTGGATTTCGAGCATGCAATTCAGGGGACGATTTAGGCTCTTTTTTGTTTTCGCTACTCTCTTTTTTCTTTGTGGGATTTGCCAGTTTCTTTGTAAACATTCCTTTGCAAATCTCAAAAATGTAAGACGATAGCTTCTTTAGATGGGCAGAAACCATGAAGGGCAATAGGTTAGCGTGTTTGCATTCCAAATGCAGCAGAGCAGAACTGGTTTTTAAATCCACCGGTGATCGACAACCAACAGACCAAAAACACTTAAGAGTTTTCAAAGTCAACCCTGAGGGATGAAAAAGAGATAGAGAAAAAATATGCCCTTAGAAGCAGTCGTGCCAAGCAAAAACATTGTATATCCTCAGTTCTTAGAAAAATCCCAGTGTTTCCTCCACAAATGGTTTCATTTGTCTGTAAAGAGAAAAAACAATGTTATTATGAATTCAAACAAAATTATCACACTATACTACGCCTCTAAAGCCCAATACTACTGCACCACATTGCTGAATTTATATAATCAGCATGCAAATGTTGATATATCCATACCAATGGTTACTAAAGCTCTTCAAACTCTCACAAGGAAGTGAATGGATTTCATATAGCATGACTCTCACCCAGTAAAAGGCTTAAGTTCTCAGATTATCCACTTCGTTTGGAGAAAATCATATCATGTTTATGAACTGGATACTGGTTTTGGATGAATTAATTTTAGGGTGGCAAAAATGTCATTGACTTTCACACTGTCAAATCTGAACGCCTCGTTCAATCGAGCTGTTTACGAAACCACTGAAACTGGAGCTGATTGTGCTAATTTCGGGACCGGACTGATTCATTTTGTTTATCTGTTTCTTTCTCGGTCGTTTAGGAATTCTGCCTTTTAGTGCAGGCACTCTGATTTATTGCGTTTGACTGCTGTGCAACAGTTCCGATAAAAGTGAAGCTCATTAGACCCTTTTTCCTCCCTCCTGCTTTTATTTTCTCTCATTCTGAGTAAACTAGCCAAAGGCAGAGAAGTGTCAGGATTTGTAAATGTCTCGCAAGTGCATGGGTCAAGACCCTTGATATGCATAATAGTCACATGGATAAACCTTAACCCTCTGTGGATTTAAGATCTGTTTAAGTCTTTAAGAGTCTTATACACTGGGTTGCAGGTATTAATCATACCGGTCCAGTAACTAACAAACTGGCAAGAGCAAGGCGAAGAGCAAGAGGTTCCAGAGAAACAGACCAGATAGAGAAAGAGAAAGAAGAGCCCCACCCACCTACTACCACAATTACGACCTCTTGCTCATCTTCAATTCTGCCGTCACCCTGGACCACCCCCCCTCCTTCACCCCTTCCTCCACCCTTCACCTCCAATCAAGCATCCAATTACTCCCTTTACTTCCTCATCCACTTTTATGAATTAACCAAAACAATCATGGCCGCCCGGGGTGTCGACCAAGCCTGAGCACTCGGAGCGTGTGCACAGCCAAATGCGCGCTAATTCCTGCACGGCCATGCCGGATGCATGCGACGCTCCCTCGAGTCAGGAGGATTTCTATGGCGGAAGATCCTAGAATTCAAATTTGACCCCTCAACAACACACAGGCGTGTGTGTGTGTGTGTTTTGGACGAGATGTGCGAAGCCACACTGATGTGGCTCATGCAACAGTGAGAAATTGCATGCAACAATGCCCGGTGTGCAAATCCTTTCCGAATTAGCATATTAGCATATTAATAAATCCTTGTGTCATTCCAGTGCAGCTAAGGATTCCAGCTTGAGAATTTCCAGATGAGACCATATTCTGCAATGCCTGAAGCAACAAGAAGCCACGGAGCCGCTTGAATCGAAGGAAGAAAGAACAGAAGAAAGGCGTACCTGAGGCGTTCCTTGGAAAAGTGTGTGATAAATCCAGCCACGTTTAAAACATTTTTTTAAAGCCAGCACGCAGGAGGCACTGCAGGTTATCGTGCCAAACCACGGAGATGACGGTCAGCGGAGCATCCTCAGTATGGAGAGATAAGAGAGAGAGAGAAAGCTCTGCAGCAGCAGTAGCAGACTCCCCAAACGTGCTGTGCTCTCTCGACTCAGCTCCTCGTCCTCCTCCTCTCTCTCTCTGTGTGTTCCATCGCTTCCCTCGTTCAACCTTGAGCTGAAGCCTCTCGAAGCAGAAGCATGGTCCTGTTTTACTCTCCTCCTCTCTCTCTCCTTTCCTCCGAGCCCGTCGCTCTCTCTCTCTCGCTCTTCTCCTGTCCCAGACGAGAGAGGCAGACAGCGTGTCTGGGACAGAGGAAGCCCCCCTGCCTGCCTGCGTGTGTGTGTGTGTAAGTATGTGTGCTTCAGAGAGAGAGAGAGAGAGAGAGATCCGGGATGAGCAGAAAGCCCTTAGGAAGGATGCAGCTTCGCGCTTCTCTCTCATTCAGAGAGAAACACACGTGATGCTGAGAGAGAGAGAGAGAGAGAGGGAGAGAGAGAGAGAGAGAGAGAGAGAGAACGGCGGGAGGGAGAAGAGTGGAGGAGAATGTGTGTGTGTGGGGGGGGGGAACGAGACAGGGGAAAGACTGGGTGTATGTGCGAGTTTGTGAGAGAAAGTGAAAAAAGTGTGTGTGTGTGTGTGTGTGTGTGTGTGAGTGTGAGAGAGAGGTTGATAATGAACAGAGAAGAAGCCTACGAAGTGCAGCTATATTTATGTCTTTCTTTTTCTCTCTCTCTCTCTCTCACACACACACACACACACACACACACACAGTCATAAAACTGAAATTGACCTCGAGAGACTGAAAAACCATAATACCACTACAGTCTCTTTACAGTCACTTTCTCTCCATCCCTCACTCGTTTTCCTGCCACATCCGCTACAGTAATTATGTCTCTCTACAGAACACCACCATGTGCACATTACACAGGCACTTAACTGTAATCATATATGTGTATACCCTCTTAGAAGAAAGGGATCCTCAAGGGTTCTTTAAATGAGTAACTTCCTTAAGGGGTTCTATTTAGAACCTTTTGTGAAAGGAAAACCTTCTGTTATAGGGTTCCTCGTAAAACCTTTAAGGATTCCCACAGCTTGACGGAATATAAGCTTATAATGTACAATGTAGGGAATATATACAGAACTGTGTACATGGCACATGCAAAGAAATTCTGTAAAGTGAAAATGCTTTTTAAAAATAATGAAATGTTCCTGAATATAAAAATGCTATAAAAGCAGTAAACAGTAAAAAACTAAAATCAGTGTGTTGGTGTTTCAGCCTTTGGCTTTAAAACTGCATCAATTCTCTTAGACACACTGT
>JAOUQW010000030.1:844687-866553 GCA_028565825.1 Olivaichthys viedmensis | reverse complement strand
TCCAAGTTTGAGATTTATGGCAGTAACAGAAGGGTTTATGTAAGGAGACGAACAGAAGAGAGATTGATACCACAGCGGATCAAAACTACAGTGAAACAACATGCTGCTGGATTTTACATCTGCTCTCAGACTTTTGGACCCCACTCTATATTTTGTTTTCAAATGCCATTTTGCGAAGTCTTGCCGTTTTCTTGTGAGCCGTGTTTTTTTTTCTGACTATTGTGTATTATTTTGCCCAGCTTTTGACCTGCTATTTTCTTTACATATGTCAAACTTTGTGATGATCTCAAATGAAGACATATTAGTATATTAATATTTAGTGCAGGTACATAAGCTACAGTGCATTTGTCATAGTAATGGCTTCAGGTCATTGGGCTAATTATTTTAATGAAACATTTAGTACTATTCGGGATGTTTTTAGGTACATCAGTGTCTCCTTGCAATGAAATCAAATGTTTTTTGTTTCCAAAGGACTTATAATCCTACTATCGTGAGTCACCCAGAAAAGGATGGGTTCCCTTTTGAGTTCAAGGTTTCTTCCTCATGTCGTCTCAGGGAGTTTTTCCTTTACCACTGTCGCCTCTGGCTTGTTCATTAGGGATCTAGATCCACATCCAGATTTCTGTAAAGCTGCTTTGTGACAATGTCTATTGTTAAAAGCTCTATACAAATAAAATTTAATTGAAAAGTGTTTGCCCCGCCCTCAACTCAAGCCTGTCAGCGTTCATCATAGTGACAGGAAATAACTGGACCAAGCAACACCGGATTGGTGAGGCCAATTGCATCACTTCCTAGTGGGCGTCTCATGCATTGGATTGCGAAAGTCACATGGATGACGCAAATCTCAGGTTGCATCGCAAAAACTTTCCAGATGAAAGCGTTAAAGAAAACAGTTGAAAATATATTTTTCCCTGACCAAAAAATAACTGGACCCTTTACCTGCCACTGTAGTGGGTTCTTTGGATACTTAAGGGTTCTTAGCTTCCTATAGGGGTTCTACTTGGAAACCTCTCTGCAAGGGAAAAACACTCTATTGTAGGGTTCTACATAAAACCTTTAAGGCTTCCCCCAGAGGGAGAAGCTGAAGAATCCTTCAGGGCTCTAGTTTATCCTTATGGGTTCTAGATTAAACCTTCAACTCAACCCTATTAGCGTTCATCATAGTGACAGGAAATGCTACACTTTTCTTTTTACTCTGTTTTTGTGGGGTGGGGGTTTCACCTTTTTGGCACTTGTGTACATTCAGCCTTGACTTTGGACCTGCTGTCCATTTATTGTGGTAGCTTCAGTGGAAAATCTTTGCCTTTGTCCGTCCTTTTCGGTTGCATCTAAATTAATCTGAATGCTAGTTTGTCGTTATTGAGCAATAATGAGCATTTGATTAGGCTGTTATTCAGACAGTAAATATGGTTAATAGGTTATTAAACTGTACAATCAATCCACTCATTTGCATATGAAATTATACTGGTATGTTCCTATATTTCAGCCTCAGGTTTGATCAGATTTACACAGTGACCTGTTCCTACATTACAGACTCAACTGAACTGAAGGAATACATCACTGGACTGCGATAGTAATTTAATCTCTTGTTTCTTTTTTCTGCTTGATTAAATTGTTCTGTGCCTTCGATGAAGACTCTGAAGGTCAGGTGTCCATTTAGGTCATGGACATGATATACGGTCAATAACGATGAACATTACTGAAGAACTTGGTATAAACTTGTATGTTGCATCGGTCTTGTGTTGCTTGTATTGTCTTTGTAAAGCTTCCTTGGGCTTTGAAAAAGCACTGTATTAATGAAATGTGCCAATAATAATAATAATACCATTACATTCACTACTGTTTAATTAAAGCAATAGTACACAAATGTGCACAAGGTCCCCCTTTATCCCAAATGTAGTCGATCAGCCAACACATGCTTGATGTCTAAAGTTTGTTCTTTAGTTTTGTACTGGAGCTACAAGGCTAATGTAGCTAACATAACATGATTATGTCTAAATAATCACACACTCTTCTTAAGAGCCATCGTTTGGTTCAGTAACACCATTTCTACATAAACAATCTGAATCACTTCTAATGTACAATTCCACCTTCAGTCCTTAGGCCACGCCTCCTACCTGAGTGACACCAGAATGTGTACTGAGGAAGAAAGTGATTCGGCTTTAAGACTGTTTTCAGCTCTGTGCCGTCCTTTTGTCCATGTTTATAGATAACAGTGTGTCATACAGTGTCAGTGTGTGTGTGTGTGTGTGTGTGTGTGTGTCATATAGTGTCAGAAAGCACATCAGCAAGTCTGTTAGAGACACTGAATACCTCCCCAAAGCCCGTTGAGGAGACGCCAATGTGGGTGGAGTTACACATGTGCACGATGCTAAACTGGAGGCTATAAACTTCCCTTATCTGTTAGCTACATTAGCATTGTAGCTCCAGTGCAAAAAAGACACCAAACATGTCTTTGCTGATCGACTACATTTGAGGTAAAAGGGGGACACTGTGTACATTTTATATTTGGCCAAATAACTTTAATTATATTTGTTTTGGGATTTTGACAAGTTACTTATAGAACAAAAGAATATCATAAATAAAGTTCTAGAACAGAATAGTGCATTATATTTGGATTTATAAGTGTGCACTCATTTTTAAGTATGTAGGTAATATTCTACACAATAAATAGCCTCAGTGATGAATAAGGTAGATAAGTGCTACACATTTATGTATGGTTCTATTTATTATTACATCTAGTCTGCTTTTCACTTTTCCAATTGTCAGTGCTGAACAAGCAGCCTTTGACTTTGCAGTGATTTGTGCTCGGGTCTTCAAATTGTCCTCAAATAAATCAGACTTCATTTCACGCCGGTGAGTCTCTGTGTACGGTTTAATGACAGAACACAAAGCGTTCGCTGGGACTAAAAAACACGAGAGAGACGCAGGTGGACGAACACTGACGTTTCTTTTGTTTAATGTTGTTTTCCATCGTCGTCTCTCCTCCATTACGTCTACGTTCCCCTCAGAGTCACACACTTACTGCTGCCGTGTGAAGTGAAGACAGTTTAAAGAAGAATCAAACCTTTTAACTTTTACAAACAGAGGACAGAGAACACGTCCTTGGTCCTGTTCGGAAAGACACTCGAGGGAGAGAGAAAGAGATAGACGGAGCGTTCTAGTTTGTTGCTGCTTTTGAAAAATGAGAACATTTCACAAGTAGGGACAGAAGACACTATCTAGAGACAGCAGTCTGGAGAAGAGAGTCCTGCACTCTGGATATCCTTTTTACCTCATCCTTGTTAACTCTTTTGTCTCGTTTATTCTTGTTAAATTAATTATTTCTCGCTTGCAGCTCGTAGAAACGAGTGGAAAAATTCCATTGAAAGTAGACGAGGAGTTAATTTATTACGATTGGAAGGTGGTAAAAATATATAGCTGCATGTACAGTCTCGTTTTGCCGAAGGGAAAAAACATACTTTACATTTTTGTGTGGCTTTTGTCATTTTTTGACAATGGGTGCGTCCCAAACCGCATAATTGCACACTAAATATTGTGCCATGATAGGCACTGATACTGGTACACCATAGTTGGCGCACTATGTTAGCATACTATTTAAAACAGATGTATGCAAATTGGGACACAGGCTACAACACACAGCTAGCAATAATCTTAGGAGAAAATGAGGACGAGGGAAACGTGTAATGGAGTTCTGACATCAATTCTCAGTATGGTTCTAGAATTTTCAGTGTACTTATTGAATTCTCAGTGTGGCCGTAGAATTCTTAGTGTGGTTCTAAAATAAATTGTGCGGTTTTAGAAGTCTCAGTGTGATTCTAGAATTCTGTGTGGTTCTTGAATTCTCCTTGGGTTCTAGAACTCTCAGTATGGCTTTAGAATTGAGTGTGGTTCTAGAATTCTCAGTGTAATTTGGAGTTTATTCACAACTGTTTTTTTACATCACTAAATAGTTTTAAAACTCTGTTTTTAAATGTTCTTCAGTCAGTATGTGTAAAAATGAAAAGCCACTGCTGTTGGCTGCACGGTTCATATAATCGACAAAAGTGAAACAGATTTATAGCTGATAAAACTGATGCCATGCGTTTGGGCTGGTGTGTTTTTGGGTGTTAAACAAAGGAAAATGTGAATGTAAAAAGACGATTATCAATCTAGAATGTTAAGGACGTTGAGGAGTTAATATACCAAAAGCTTCCTTTGCTTTTTCTCTGATTATTATAGAATTATCCGGCGGGCAAACACACCGGAGATGTGATGTTAGTGACATTAGAACACTATTGCAGGACTGTGTGGATACTCCTCCCCTTAATTCACTCCATTTAATCCCGCAGAGAAACTGTAGCAGGTCCACACGTCTGCACCGTGTCTGGAAATCGAGGCTCTGCCGTTCTTGTTATCAGCAGCTGTGTTATGTGATCTGGACGTTCTCAGGCTCTAATCAATAGCTGTGTTTTTAAAAATCTCTCAGAGTCAGAATCTGATAGTCGGAACGTTCAGCGGACCAAAACAGGATCAGAATAAACAGGTCGATGATCCGCTACATCCACACCCGATCCGGTCCCAGAAACAATTAAACCTACTGTTCTTCTGCCATGTGATTGTACAATTCTCAGTGTTGATTTAAAATTCTCAGTGTGGTTCTAGAATTGTCATGTGTGACAAAGAAGAACTGTGTGAATGATGTCACATGGAAAGTCGTGGGAGGAAACAATATGTAAATGAGGGTGTTGCATGTGTGTATTGTTCTTTAGCCGTGACGAGTTCAGATCTCTAAGAGACTCCCGGAGGAGTGAAACTGAAACTAAAACTTGCAGCTCGTGCATAATTGCACAACTGACACATAACCACATACAATCATTCTAAGTGGAAGCTACTTCACTTCATAAAATTACCAACTGATGGTGCACTATTTTCGCAAACCATTTAGTCCACTAGAATGGGATTTGGGAAGATACACACAGCTCTGTGCTCAAAATGACGAAAAAAGGCACAAGAAATGAGCCGTTCCTGCTGCAAAGCGGTAAATAAATTCCTTCATTTGTCCCCCGAAACACAAAATCCTCCATAATTTTTGGTGTTTCCTCCAGCTGTTCTTCATCTCCTCACACACACACAGAACAGCTCATTTCTCCCAGGACAGCAGTGAAAACACACACGGCAGGTCAGTACGACTGCATGCAGCTGATTTATCTCACACTTTCATCACGTTACATAATGAATCTGCAAATTTCTGCTCAGGTTTGAAACAGCAACAGGTTACAAAAAGCTCAAACAAGACGTCTGCCTGTATTGATGCTTTTCCCCGCCGTTAAGCACGCTAATGAATATTAATGAACATTGGGGGTCTGCTTTATGAATATTAATGATTCAGTGAAAAACGGGCAGTGAATTGGAGAGGCAGAAAAAGGCAACCTACAACAATTTATTAAACTATATAGACATAGTTTGAATAATGAATACTACAAAAATGCCTGAAAATAATAAGATATAGGCCTTTAAAGTTATTAGTAAATTTAGATTTCAGAAAAGTCAGAGCTTCTCACTTCTCTCCCATCAGTCGTCTCAAAATGACGTCTCAGGTCAACTATCATTTCCAGACGTTTGGTGCAGACCTGTACTCGATGTCTGGCGTGTATCACCTCCTGAAAGTCGGGTGTAGTGAACGCTGAGACAGAGGCATTATTTTTGCCCCTCATATTAGCCGCCATTTCGAGCCTGACACCTCGTGACATGTTGATCATACACGAGAGAAAGAAAATTGATTTCCGTGACAGAAAACACCGTCCAATTTTCTCCCCCCTCCCCGAGCCCATAATTTTACAGCCACAACAAAATAAAAGGGTCATTTCTTTTCTTGGTGGTATAAGAGAAGGAGAGAAAGAAAAAATAAATAAAGAGAAAGTTTGTGGAAGGACAGTGAAGATGACAGTGATGATGGTGATGATGGTGTGCGGTGAAGAAAAGGCCACTGTGACAGGCGGGATAATGTGTGTGTGAGACAGCTGAAGCTGCAGGGGGGACAAGACGAGGAGCGTAATTTAGATAGTTTACCGGTCATTGTCCAAACACACCGATGATTACTGATGGTTTTGCGGCACCTTCTCGTCGCTCGGGAAACGGAGGCGGCCATTTTCTCACGCCAAGAGAAAGTCTTTAAATTTAAAGAGGAGAGAAAGGACAGGGTTAGGGGTGAAACATAAGACTCTAGCCAAAACACCTCAATGCTGTTTATGCTAACAAATGATTTTATATTAGAAAATATTAGGTTGTTTTAACATAAATGCAGGGGTTAAATTGGGATGTAGGAGGTGTTAAAGCTCTACTTCTTTCATGGGTACCAACAATATAGGATTCAATTGACATGTTAACTGGAGTTCTCAACACTGATATCATGGAAATGTGATTTTTTCAGTATCTGTTTCTGTCCTAAAGTCTGAATTTAACTTTCTACAATTGTGTGGCCGTACCTTAAGCTTTTAGTTTTTCACAGTTTGTCACTTTCAGGATTAAAATGAGTTTAAAATGTCTTCTTTTTGGCAATGATGCATGATACAATAAACTAGTGACACGAACACTAGCATCTAACCTCTTTTGAGTCAGACTCGAGTCTTAACTCTGTTCAGTTGAGGATCTGATTAGCTGTTATTTAGCCAACTCTGCACTTCAAAATCCGTCATAATTGCACAAATCGCCTGTTAATTGGAATAAAAATATATTCACATGAAATACACTCTTAGGTTCCCTCAGGGTTCTTTGTATGGTTATTGTTTATAGCTTTCCAAAGGGGTTCTACTTAAAACCTCTTCTGAAAGGTATCGACATAGAACCTTTAAGGGTTCCCCGCAGAGGCACAAAACCTTTCAAAAAATTGAACCTTTTAGGGTGCTAGCATAAGAATAAGAATTATTTTTCTGTCTCACACACAAAGGTATCATTTTGACCTGGTCTCACTGTCTATCTTGGGCTAGTATCCACCGGGAACTCCAACTTTCAAACAAAACATTATCATTTTGTTATGAACACACACATGCACACAAACGCGACTGTGTCACGTATCTGCCATTATCTGCCAAGGAACATGCACTACATCTCCCAGAATCCTCCAGTCACTCCCACACCACATGACATATCACCTGACCTGCTTCACTGCTCACCTGATCACTAATTACAGACACCTGGTTCTCATTACAAAACACATATAAATACCTGGACGTTACACGCACGCACAGATACACAGAGCTAAGTCTTGCTCTGGATTGATCGACGACGGTACTAAGCCCGTTTACTCTGTTAGTCCATTCCGTTTATGACCTCTGCCTGTTATCCCGTTTGTGATTCTGCCTCAGCCTTGTTTTGCCTGTTTGCCGTTCGCCTGACCCTTAGCCTGTTTCCCGACTCTGATTTACGCCGAGCCCTTTATGTACTGTTTGTCTTACACTGTAAATAAACCCTGCACTTGCATCCTAAACCCTACCCCATGTGTGTGGGAGCACCTCTGTGACAGACTGAGTGAATTTGTTAGATTTGCAATTTTTTCCTTATCATGTGATTGAATCTGTGCAGTTTGCAAAGCAAATAACGTTTTAGTCTTTTTGGATCACCGTGTGGCACTGTGTTCATTTGACCTGAAATGCAATATTTTGGCTAACCTTTGACATAGCAGTTTAGCCTATACCAGTCTTTGATAATCCCTCAATAAGGTTTTTCTCTGGTCTACAGTGCTCCAAATAAAACTTGAGTAAAGTTGTGCGTACTTTACTCAAAAACTAGTGGTTTCATTTCATTTCAGGTAAAGAGGTTTACGCACCTAAATTCCAAAAAAAGTGTAAATCATGTGATAATGACAAGGATTGGGTTGCATTACATTGCTAATAATGCCTGTTTTATAGACAGTTTTAAGGGGCACGCCTGATTTTGATCGCAAACTCAGAGCACTGACTCACTGACACAGCACAAGGGCTAGATACATTCTTTCTAAAAGTGTAGGCCTGATTTAGCTAACACGCTCAGTAGTATCTAGCCAGCTTATGTTTACAGAATCGGTAAAGGTTTACGCAACGTTAACCGCTTTATGTATCAAGTTAAAATGCTATAAAACAGCAGGAAAGATTGAAAACGTGCCTGCACCATTGTGAAAATTGGCAGGAGGAAAGGAATCATAGCTATAAACATGCAGTCAGGTACTGGAAGGATTATGAAAGTGTAGCATGTAGCCAGGGATTGTTTGTCTCTCAGCACCATTTCTCACATTAAATAGTTTAATGGATTTCACAAATATAGTATTAGAAATTATTTACATTTGCAAAAAATAATAGTCCCGGAGTTCAGCTCTGCTGCTGTGCGCTCGTTCCCGATTCAACCCCTGATATTGTCAAACAAGATAGTGTTTGAGTTTGATTTTTTATTGTTCTTTATATTGTAATTTTGTTATGTTTGAGCTATTTTGAGTCAAAATCAGGGGCAAAAAAAAAAAACGCATGACACTGGACATCATGCACGGAATAAGGGAGAGAGAGAAAGAGGAAGGGTAGGTGCAGACAAAAAAGAGAAATAAAATAAAAGGAAAAAAGATGTAGATGGTTGAGGACAGTAGGGAGAGAAGGAGACAGGCAAGAGGTGGCGATGGACGAGAGGATGGGAGAAAAAGAACAGAAAAAATAAAGGAAGAGATAAAAGGTTGGAGGATTGAGAAAAGACGGAAGGAAGGCAGGAATAAAGTGAAAGAGCTGGGGAGAAAGATTGAGGAGATGATGATAGAGAGGGAAAAGAGAGGGAGAAAGAGATCGAGATATTAGAGAAGCAAGAAAGAAAAAAAGAAAGTCTCTCCAGTTGAGAGGACCTTTTTGCTCTCTGCTCTTTCCTTCTTTCTTCTTGGAATGGAGGGAGCAAATGCGATGGCAAAGCGCGGCGGGTGGAGACAGACACGGGGCACTGGGGGGGTTCGTGACCTTGACTATCGATCCAAGCCTTTATAATTTCCCGGGCTTGCTGAGACCCTCACACCATCCCCCACTCCTTTCTCCCTCGCCCTCTCCCTCTCTCTCCCTACCTGCAGAAGTACATTAGGACTGAAATCCATAAGGCAGCCCTGTTCATCCAAGCACAGGAAGAAACTGAATTAAATGTTAGAAAACAATCTGGGCATGCCGAGCGGCCCGATTCATCACGATCCCCTGCGTGTCAGGCGGGTGGGAGATTCGTCGAGCTGGAGATGGACTCATCCACGCTCATCTGTCAGAAAGGAGGATCTTAAACACAGACACAGAATTTTAGCCAAGGTCAAAATGACTCCGGAGCCGTTCTGTGACTGCTGTTAGCCGAGACCCTTGACAACATGGCGTTAAAGTCCTTTAAGGTCAATCATGTGTGAATAATCTGTGGGCATTTCCTCGTGTCTGATGTCTTCTGTATCTGGACATTCAAACTACAAGCAATTTTTGTTGTTGAAGACCAGCCGCCCCAATAAACACATCACCCAACAGGTAGTTTAGAGAGTAGTAAAAAGATTTTACCCATCTTTACCAAGGGTGCCAATAATTCTGGAGCTTCCTGTATGTTTATCATTAAATTTATCATTATTAAATATCCATCAATATATCCTTTAATAAATAAATAAATCTATCAATCAATTCATTAATAAATACATTGATACCTGATTTAATCATTTATTTGTAGATGTATTCATAGATTCATTGAAGGATCCGTTGATGGATATATTGATAGTTTTATTATCAATAAATTTATTAATAAATCTTTAAATAAATTATTAAATAAAGCATTTATGTATTTATTGATTGATTTATTGATAAATTAGAGCCGACTGTAATAACGAACCACAAACTATAATTAGTTAAAGTTTTAAAGAGTCAGCAAAACTTTTAACTGTGTTTTTAAGCAATTTACAGACAGATGTATACAAATATACAAAAGTAACACTCGAGGAAAACATTATATGGAAATTGTGGCTTGCCAATTCTCTGCTGTAATTCAACTGAGGGTTAGACATTAAATAAATATAAATTGAAGAATCCAGTCATCTTTATTGGATTCTATGCTTTTGTGATTGGTACCGTTTGGAGATCTTTGTCATTGACAGTGATCGGTGCTTTTATTATTAATACTTAATTTCTTAAATTATTTTAAACTTATTCTTATCAACTTACAGTAATATTTATTTATTTATTTATTTTATTTTTTTTACCTTTTCTTTAGTTCTCCACATTCGTTTATTATAGATGCGTTCTCTGTCAGAAAGTCCCAATTGTTCGTCCAAAAGTTCCTCCATTTACTGTGCTCTAACACTGATTCAGAATGGTCCAGTAACATTGGCATTGGCAGGCCAGTTCTCCAGCCAGACTGGTTTCCCATAATGTAGTGCTCCTCAAACCAGATCTTGAGAACTGCATCAATAGTTATGAGTAACATAACCCTAACAATAACCTTAATATATTTAGTAAATTAGCATATCCAAACTTTATTGTCAGGTAGGTCAAGGAAGTGCTAGAATTCCTGCTAAAACAAACCTGTGTATAATCAACATGGCAATGAAAACCGAGAACCTGACATAAATGATACGACCAATTGGAAGCAGGAAAATAATGAAGAGGAGTGGGCCCAGCACGGAACCCTGGGGAACACCTTGTGTAACAGTGGTACTCGCTGATTTGTAAAGCTCTGGACTCTTATTCCCTGCGCCAAACACCTTATTAAACTTGACAAAGAGCTTCAAAATCAGGTGCAGTTCAGGACTGTGTCCCAGGCAGGCCATTATAAAGAGTACCACAGTTTGCCATATTTCCCTGACATCCCACTGTCACACAAGTTTTAATTGCCAGAGTTTGCCCTTCGCTCTTTTTTTTTTTTTTAGATTGGTCTCATTTTCCAGCACGCTTAAAGAGGAGCTGCAATCGGGAAACCTGCCAAAACGGGGGCACGAGTCCCCATTGGATGAAATGATTTTTTTTCCCCCTTTCTCTCTGTCTCTAACAAGCCTATAAAGAGGACACTAGAAATCATCTCTAGCAATTTGGTAATGGCTTTTGAGACAGCTGCCTGCATTGTCGTGTAATGATGACAAATGACAGGTTGAAAAGGCGTTGCAGTTTAGGAGACAAGAGACTGAACAGAGAGATGTGAACAGAGAAAGAGAGAGACACTTGCATAAATTGCCCACAGAGTATTCTTCCCCGGTTGATTGTGCGTAATTGGCTTTTATTGGGCTTGTTAGCTCAGGGGTAACTTTTTTTTAGCCATTATGCCCTCGCTGCGAAGAGCTTTTCCAGACCCTTGGTTCGCTCGCACCCTTCTCTCCTCAACAGATGAACCCAAAACTAGCTCAGGTGAAACTAATCGGCTGATCTGTCCATGGGGTTTAACCAGCCGACAGAGGCCCTTTTCGCTTACACGGCCGCGGAGGAGACGGGAGAGGACAGACGGCCTTCAGACGGCTCATTTAAAACAAATTCAACCGCATCGCATGTCAACTCGGAGTCTTTTTAACCGTCCAATTCTCCCAGATGACAGAGTGCATCATAGCTATTATGGCAGCGCCTGACATTTTCTAAGCCGTGACATTTCAATGAAGCGCGTGGAGGTCAGAAGCTCTGTCTTTGCTAAACGCTCTGCTTTAGGGTTAATTGGCATAAACCTATAGGCAAAGAAAGACAAGAGCTATTTTATATCATGAAATGTTGGTGTAGCTTTACCAGAGGTAAAAAATAATAATAATCTGGACGGTAAAGGGTACAAATCCCGGACCAACTTTATGGATTACTGCAATATAATAAAGAGTTTTTGTTCAGCTGAGGTTATCCTCCTGACATATCGCGGATTGTCTGTAATCTGTGGATTTAATTTGACACAAATAGCTCGTTGTTTAGCAATGGATAAGAAATATGGACGCAAAAGCCTTGTAATGGGTTTCTATGGAATAGCAACATTTTATCACGAAAGGGACGAAACATGTGTCCTGGACAAAAATCGATGTTTCTAAATGCAGAAAGCTTGTCCCTCGTAGCACAGTTGGAGTCGAAAGATGTTTCTTGAACAGTGAGACTCCCACAGGCCTTAGGTGTGACTTTCTTTCCCATGTGTTTTTTGTGTGCGTCGGTTCATGGTTAAACTTTAAATATCTCGTCGAGGATGCTCCATTCACGCCAGGAGACTAGGGGATAGTGAAATTTTGCCTTCTGGTCCGGCCTGTCCAACATCTTGTTCTAATCCAAAATGCTGCATACCTTTTGCCAATCGATAAGTGCTATTTAAAATTCAGCCCTCTCGCTTTCTCTCTTGCTTTTGACACAACAAGCTCTTAAACTCCAAAACATGAGCAGACATGACCCATCGCACACGTCAACAGGAAAAATCTATATGTCACGAAGCGCAGGACTTCAGACTGAAGTTCATTATTAATGGATGCCTCTTCTAGGAACTACTCAAGGCCGTTTCTTTTGATAAGCGGCAAAGTTTTCCCGTAAAATCTCACAGCGTCTCTCCCTCTCTCTGTGCTTAATCCCCAGCCGATAAGCTTTTCGTCTGGCCCGTAATGACTAAGAGCTGGAAGAGAACCGAACAGAACAGACCCACAGGGATGTTTTTCTGTCCAGATCCAATGTTTGAATTGGTGTGAAACCATAACATGTGAGCCTTTAACTAACCTTAATGGCTGCTCCTCTAATGCCTTGCTCTTCTTCTTTGCCCTCATCAACCCCCTTTTCCTCTAATCTAGCACTTACTGGAAGGCACAGGCCAAATCCCATGGCATCTCGACCGAATTCACAGCAGTCTCTATTTACCACAAAAAAAACTCTTACACTCAGGGCTTGATTTGAGGAGGGACACAAGGGATGCCCCATGGTTAAAGCAAAAATCTGTTTGTAAAACTGAAATCTTCATTTTTTTTATCCATTTTGGATTAATGTTATTATGTGATATCACTTAGATGTCGCTATTTTAATTCCATCTATATTTGAGATTTACACAGCAAGCAGCCTCGGATGTATCTTTATTTCTACACTGTAAAAGCAGGACAAAGCCCGCACGTACTTCACACTTTTCATTTGTAATGCAGTGGAGGGTTTAATGCTGTTTCATCCTTCAGCTATGGCAAAGCAAATGCTCCAACAAGATCTATGGACTTTCTTTTTTTTTTTAAACAGATTTAACTAGTGAAAGATGTCTGGAGTTAGCACCATGCATAGCGCTTTGAATTATTGCCAAAAAGTTCTAACTTCGTCTCATCCAGCCCCAAAACATTTTCCCACATCGTAGTTAACCACTATCATGCATTCATATGCATTCATTTTTCTTAAACTTTTCTTCTTGGCTACTTTCTTTCCACCCTCCCCTACAGGGCGGTTTTGTACTGAGTTCTCGGTATTGTGGACCGGTGTACATTTACTCTACTCTCAGCCACTGAACCCTGGAGCTCCTTCAGCGTGATTGTTGGCCTGTCTGTGGCTTCCGTCACAGGCCTATGTTTTGCTTGGATGCTGAGTTTTGAGGAGCATCCTTATCTAGACAGTGTGTGGGTTGTCTGATGCAGCTTCCACTTCGTGATTATTGACCCCACTGTGCTCACTGAGAGATCCAAACGCTTGGATATTATTTTGTACTCTTTTCCTAATATATGCACTTTACTTCAGGTTTACAGCCTGACACATGATTTTTACACAAATTGATTATTTTATGTAGAAAATGTGGCAGTTACTTTAATGGTTCACAGGTAGGAACCAATTACATCCATTTAAGAAGCAGTTGTGTCCTTGTTTTACATCTGTGTAAGATTGGAGCTTCCAAAGCACAAGGGTATAAATACTTTTGCAAGTATTTTTTCATATTTTTCATTTTCTTTAAAATTTCTGCAGACAAATAATTAAATTATTGGGTTTAATTATATAAATATAAATATATAAAAATATTAAATATAACATTTAAAACAGCTATTAAATGTTACTGTCAGGGCATCACGAGTTCACAATAAAAATACTAACTGGGCAAATGTGTGTAAGTATCATTCGTAATCCGGAAAAGTTTGATACATTTCAAGGGGTTTGAATACTTTTGCAAGTCACTGTATTTTCCATCCAGTATGGTTCCTCAGCTACTTTAACACTCAAAACACTCTTCTGTTGTCAGAAACAAGTTCGACAATATCATGTTCTGACTGGCAAAAAGCTCGTCTGCATCTCAGGAGGGCCCTTATTGAGGCGCTGTGAGTGTAGATGGTGGTGATGTCATGGAGGTTGTGTGTGAAGTGCAAACGGAGGCGTAATGAGGGGGAATGAGAGATCATGTTTATCACCTTGAGTGATAGCAAACCTGATAAAAGCCAAGCGGTCATCCTTTAAGATGCGCTGCCGTCTGCCCGCGCCCCGCTGAATAAAATCGAGTCAGGCTCTCGGGCTAATGCGTGCCGCAGGTCTCCTGTAAAGTGCGGAAAAATTTATTATATCGCTAAAGGAGCTCAAGAAAAAACGCTCAAGATCATGTTTCCGGACTGGAAGGTGTAGAGCGTGCTGGAAAAATTGCTTTCTTTTCATTTCCTTTAATGTGTTTCGATAAGCGTTTTTATTTATTTTTTTGCCAAACGTGACAGACTTTTCTGACAAAAGATCGCCTATAATGGCGGTTCCTCGAGGCCAGGCAGTAATTTTATTTTCATACAGTCAGTAATGGTGATTAATTTCTGTTTGAGATGCAGTCGGGATACAGAACAACGGAGAGGAAAACAAATGGAACGAAGTGAAGGGACCTGCACGCTTCAGGGCTTTGTCCGATTTCAGGGGTTCTCATATCCTCATCTGTCACGCCAGACAAGTCGATGTGAGAGACAGAGAGCGAGAGAGAGCAGCTGCACTGATAGATTAGCCTGTCTCAGAATGGACTGCTTCTCAGCCTTGTAAATATGTGACAAATGACGGTGCAAAAAGTATCGATTCCAATCTCATCGAAGCAGCACACGACTCTGCCGAAGCCGTGAGTGTGTGTGTGTGTGTGTGTTAGTGGAAGCCTACACAAGAGCACCAATATTTCTAACGAAATATGTATTATTTCTGACTAAAATTAATATTAAATATAATGAACTCTCTCTCTGAATCACTTAATCACATACTGATCACTTCACTTCAGGGCCCTGTTTACCCAGGTTCCTATGACCTCAGAGTTGAACTTTCCCATGGTCCTATGTTCCCAGCGACCTATGTTCCAGGGCCCTATTTTCTCAGGGTTTTATGATCCCAGGAACCTATGATCTCTGGGTCCTATGTTACCAAGGTCCTACATTCCCAGGGTCCTACGTTCCCAGGTTCTGATTATAGGGCCTTATATTCCCAGGTTCTTATGATTGCAGGACCCTTTGTTCCCAGGTTCTTATGATTGCCAGGCCCTATGTTCCAGGGCTCTATGTTGCCAAGGTCCTACATTCCCAGGGTCCTACGTTCCTAGGGCCTTATGTTCTCTGGGTCCTATAATCCTAGGGCCCTGTGTTTCCAGGTTCTAATGATTACATATGTTTCCAAGGTCCTAGAATCCCAGGGCCCTGTTCTCGCAGGTGCCTATGATCCCAAGGTCCTATGTTCTCAGGGCCCTATGTTTCCAGGGTCCTACATTCCCAGGCCTTTATGTTCTCATGGTCCTGTCATCCCAGTGTCCTAGGAAAACATATATATTCTGATATTATATGTTCTGTAAATAATACCTGAAATTGTGTTTATTAAATTAGTTTGAAATTGTTTAAATCACTATGAAAAAAAAAACATGTATATAGTAATTTGCCATCTAGAGGTGTTTCGAGGTATGGCCTTTGGTGACCCCATGACTCCAACTATGACCTTAAGAACCTCTTTACAAGTTCCTTTAATGTATTATAGTGAGAGTACATAGAGCTAAGGGCCCTAGAAATGTAGAGTCCCCTCATGGTCACATGGTGTGGAAAAATATAATAAATTTACAGTATGATAAGTGTCCAACCCCATATCACAGTTTTCAGTACATCACTGTATCTGCATACAACTTAATATTCTCAAACGGGATGATATTAAATGCCATGTAACAGTGCTGCAGCAGTGTGAGGGTTCAGTTATTAAGTGAGGGAAACTACTAGAATTATAGCAGATTTCAAGAGATGAAACACACCTAGGAAGAAAGAATGGTAAAATGAACAATAATAGCATGATATTACAGAGATAAAATGAAATTTACACAATGTCCCACTTACGCCAAATGTAGTTAATCAATGAAGACATGTTTCCAATGTTTGCTTACTAATAAGTAATGAAGGCTTATAGCCTCCAGTTTAGCATGGTGCACATGAGTAAATCATCCCACAGTGGTGTCTCCTCAACGGGCTTTGTGGATTTGTTCAGTGTCTCAGACAGACTTTCTGATGTGCTTTCTGACACTATCTATAAACATGGACAAAAAGACGTCGCAGGCTAGAAACAGTCAGAGCATAAAATCTTGAAGCTGAATCACAATCACATGCAGTCTGGAGGCTGTAAGCTCCACTTCGGACACATGTCTTGGCTGATTGGGCCAAACTTCACTTTACGTTCTGCATATTTGAGAACTGTTTTCAGCAGGCCTGGGTGGAGGTTGATATTATGGTGCCTTCTTTTCTTCAACCCCATCTGATCATAATGACTCCGGACAGCGAGGCACTTCTCTTTCAATAGCCGCTGATCGGTGCTCCCAAATTACGGCGCAAATTACGCAAAATGGAAGTGACAGCCGGCCGCTGAGTGGAGGAACAGCTTTTATCTGCTGATCTGAGTCCCGCTTTAGCTAACGGCTCGGGTCGTGCTTTTGGGGGAAAAAAAAGGATTCTGTTGTCAGGAAGAATATGCGCTAAGAGCCTTGCGTTGGTAGCCAGCGTTAGGTGGGTGAGACGACGGCTGTGTGAGCAGGTGTTTCTGGGAGATTTCGACCGTCTTGTGCTTCATGGGCACAGCAGGTCTCCTATAGAGAGACACAAAGAGGATTCTCCCCGCACAGAGACGCCCGCCAGGCTCATACACCAGCTCCTGATTGTCTTTTTCTGTCGTTTTCTGACTTACACACACACACACACACACACACACACACAAAAAAAGTTATCTGTGGTCACTGTGCATAGCAGGCTGACAGCCAAGTCCATCTCGTCTGCTCTCCTCGCTCAGTCAGGAAGGATTAGAGCGAGTTTTCGCTCCTACAGCGAGATGCTTCGGGCAGATGGTCGGCACCAGCGAGTCGCCCCAGTGCAGGAAAAAGTGTGCTCACATTTCTTACAGGGGGAACGCTGTGGCTCAGAGCCAAAATTCAGCTCTCAGTGATAGTGCGACAATTGAGATTTTCTCAACTTTATGCATCTTAGTTATGACCCAGTGAATCTAGTGACGTGGCGCCACAAAGCAGCTGCAAGTTCTTCATTTTCAATGAGAGTTACAGATTTACAGCAACAGCAGGCGAAGATTATTGTGACGTGAAGTGGGCGGGGCTAAAAAGTTAAGCAGAGTTTATGCAAGTTAAAAGCGAAGTGATGTGGTGACCACCAATGGAGGTGAGGCACGGTGTTACACTTTTTCTTCTTTTTCGCTGTGTTTTTTCAGTTCCAAATTTCCTGTTCTGCCAGCCGGTGACACTCACCGTGCTGCTACAGGCTTGAAGTGTTTCATGTACACGTATAAAACGCCACTGGTGTTTTCATCACGAATGGACGCCAGCAATCGCAAACATTGTTTTCGCAATAGTGCATCTAATTTGTGGTCAAAATGGGCAAGACATCTAATTTTTAGTGTGAGGACGTCCAATTTGTGGTGAAATGGGTGATTTTTGCATACGTTCTGTAGCTAGCTATGTCATTTGTGCTGCAGTAGCCAGCTACCTGGGAAACCATGGCAACTGGCAGTAACTCAGGATAGGAAAGCCCACAAGTAACCAACGTACAGTGGCTTGAGCGACATATGGCGAAAATGTGTGAACACAGGGTGATCAGACAACAGCAACAGCTGTGAACAATAATCAAGGTGAGTGGAGAAGGCGGAGCCAGAGCAGGAGTGAGCCAATCAGGAAGCAAAACAGGAAGAGTCCATTAAAAGACAGTATGGTTAGAGATGGAGTCTGTCCATACTCTAGTCACGCCATTATCTTTCTCCATCGGAGTGTGTGTGTGTTGGGGCAGGTGGCCATGCTGGGGTCACATCCTCTCTGCTGCACATGCAAAGAGGCTATTAACACCAGGAGGCCTCTGCTTTGTGTGTGTGTGTGTGTGTGTGTGTGTGTGTGTGTCCACGCTCTTTTACAAAGCCCCTGATTAGCTTATTCATGCCATGACAGCAGCCCACAGCCTGAAGTGTGCCAAGACGAAAATGAGAGTCGTCAACTGTGAACTAGCCTCTGTATTTATGTGTGTGTGTGTGTGTGTGTGTGCGTGTGTGTGTGCGTGTGTGTGTGTGTGTGCGTGTGTGCGAGTGAGTGAGAAGAAAGTTGTAATTTACTTGGTAAAACAGCCATTAGCGTATTTAATGTCAAAGCTGTTATTATAGGTATATATATAAATCTGTTTCTTCGCCCTCTCCCTCTCTCTGAAATTAAATGTCCTTTACTAACCTCAGTAACCAAAAGGAATTTTTTTAGTTCTTTTCTTTTCTTTTTTTAAAGCTGCTGTTGACCCCTCTTATCTGTCTCTCTCACCCTCTGTACATGCATGATGTCCAGCAGTGTGAGACGTGTTTCTGTCCTTGTTTTTGACTCGTTCGCATTCACATCAGAACCGTGATCTTACCTGAATCAAACCAACACTCTGTGTGTGTGTGTGTGTGACCCATGAGAGCACGGCCAAGGGGAGAAGGAGGAAAAACACAGTGTATTAATTATGGGGTTGAGTTCAAAACGAGAGCTGCTTTCCCTCTTGACCCTGTGCATTGAACTCTCTTTCTTTCTGTCTGTCTCTCTCTCGCTCTCCAGTCGACAGGTGCTTCGAGCTGCATTCCTCTGGGAGGTGTTTAAATCCTTCACTCTAGATGTTACACGAAAAAACACCACATGATATGAACAATTTTTTCCTCTGTGGTAAAAGAAGACTTCAGAGGCTCGTCAAATCATCAAATTGGATCACTTTTAACGTATAATTCCGCCTTTAAACTTTAGGTCACGCCCCCTACCTGAGTCTGATGCTGGTGCGGAGTGACACCAAACTATGTGCTGAGGAAGAAAGTGATTCGGCTTCAAGATGGAGCTCTGACTGTTTTTACCACATCAACGAGTCTGGTTGAGATGCTGAACAACGTAACAACCGCTTTCTGACCCCATGGCTTCCCATACTCCAATAATCCTGTGTGACCCTTTTTGTGTTCCGCTTTCCATAATTGGTCATTGTTTCCTGTTGTTCTCAGCTCATTTCGTGGCATCATATCAGGGGCATTAGTGGCATCACAAACTGAGCTCATACGTAGCCACCACCTTCCAAATTTCAGTACTTCCCAATTTCAGTACTTATTAATACTCGTTTGTTTCTTTGCTTTCTTTGCTAGGTCTCGATTCTTCCAGGGACTTGTCTGAGCTGTTTAGGTTTCCCCTGCCTGTTTTTCTGAAGTTCCGTAATTTTGTGAACTTTGGATCTTCTGTGATCAGTTGCAGTCCCTGGCATACGAAGCATAGACAATCCCCCTTGGTGCTGTTTGTACCTGTGCTTGTCTCCACAACCCGGCTGAAGTACGCAGGTACGGGCTCAATACTGGGGTGTCTGACTTGTATATTTCTAGATATGAGATCATTTAAGCCTGTTCCAATGTGGAAGGCGTTTGGTTAATGGGTGCAGTAAATTGTCAGTCACTCATGTATTCACATTGGGGCAGTTAGTGTCTCCTCCAAGCGTGTTCAGCTGCCTTATGACGTTGCATGAGCAGCAGTTCGAAAAGATGCACTGACTTTACGTGTCTCAGACTGGAAGCTGGTGAGTGATATGGGAGACTCAGCTAGTGGGTGGGAACAGGTTATGACTAAATCAGGGTGAAAACTGGGTGAGAATTTTAAATAAACAATTGATGCATGTATTAGTGAAGGAGAACAAATTGTAGGTTGAAGACCAGCTAAGCTACAAGATAAAGTCTGAAAATGTTTATTTCTATTTATTGACAGTTCAACTGCCTCAGGTAAGGCCAGGAGGGTCTTTATTTATTTACTTTTTTCCTCCATTTTTAATAATAGAATTGTATTTTTTGTAATTGAGACAGTTGGGAGTGGCTAGTTTTCGTTTCCAGAACTTGGAAAATAATAATTAAGGTCAATTTGGTTTAAAATCAACAAAGTTTTTGTGTTGTTTTTGGATTCTGAGGTGATGGAGATGGTCTCCGAGGATGCTGTTTCGCTGGCTTTTCTCGATGGCCACCACTTCCTGTATCACCCTGATTGCCCGTGTCTGACCCTGAACTGGTTTGCTCACTAGGACTAGCTGGATTGTGCTTAAGCTTTGGATCCTCAGCTCCGCGTGCAGCCAATTTTACAGCCATGACAATTACAAAGCACACAAAAGACGTCGAAGATCGGTGTTTAATGCAGTGTTCTTGAAATAGCTGACATTAAATAAAAAAAAACCAATTTGCTTTAGGTTCAGAGGATTTGCTGAAAGCCAATAGCACAATGTGCTAAAAGCGATCTTCCTCTGAAAGGCTCTTTCACACACCGTAAAGTGGAGAAAGTGAAAGAAAAGACAGTGACCTTGCCTTTGGACAGATTTAAAACTCATCTTTTATTTTTTCCCTCTCTGAGACGTGCTCGTCTCTCCCTGAGCTTACTTCAAACTCCGTCTTTGGGTTGCGGGTTGGTAAACATTAATTGCGAGTCCCGACGAGGCGAGTGTTTGGAGCAACGATTGTCTGAGGAGGTAAAAGAGGGAGGGTGTGTAAAGACGCACTGATCCCTCAGGGACGTGTGGGGTTTAAAGGCAGTTAATAGGTGTTTGGGTCTAATTCGGAAATGCAGTCAGGAATGCTGATGTGTGTGTGTGTTGCATTCTCGCTCTCTGCGTTTTGCTTTCTCTTTCTCAAAAAAAAAAGAAAAGGTCCAAATGTCTAAATGCACTCCTGAGATCTGTCATTAAAAAGTAACACATTTTACACAGTTGATCCTAATTATTCAAGAATCTGTTGTTTAAAAAGGAGACAAGTCCATTTCTCCGTTAGCTGTGAGAAATGCTCACGTGAAACATATAAGGAGCTTCTGTTCGTCTGGTCACTGCAGCTATGAAAATGCTATAATGCTATGCTGTCCAAGCTAACGAAAGTGTTCATTTACCACACACAGGGTGGCAAACTACTGTAAATTATTTATTTATTTATTTGCTGCCTAAAGTAAATACACTGACAAATGGACATGGTACAGTTAGTCTCATTTAAAAATTGATATAAAAATGATAACATATAGGTTGCTTACTGGCTTAAAAAGACAGAAAGTGTCTCTTGTAGTCTACAGTCATTTGATATTGATAGTAATTTGATATTATATATTTGATGAAATGTAAACAGTTCTTGGTGGTGAGACTGTGTTTCTTTTGTTTTCTGCCTGACCTCGATTGGACGTCATCACATGGCCCCGGTTCCTACCCAGATCTCCAGAGGCCACGGATGCTGCAGTTAGCCTATGTGTGTGTGTGTCAGCCCAGGTGTGTGTGTGTTTGTCCCTGGCCGAGAATTAAGGCCCCCCTCTCTGATCGATCCACGCCCATGTAGCCCATATTAGCACATGGATGTCAGGGGACGCGTGAGGAGCTGGACGTATTTAAGGAACAAATATGTTGCGCCCCTGTGCTGCAAAGAGGTGTGTGTGTGTGTGTGTGTGTGTGTGTGTGTGTGTGTGTGTGTGTGTGTGTGTGTGTGTGTGTGTGTGTGTGT
>JAOUQW010000030.1:824023-839162 GCA_028565825.1 Olivaichthys viedmensis | reverse complement strand
GCACACTCTCACCATCTTCTCAACCAGCTTCATGAGGGAGCTTCACCCAGGAGCCTTTTCTTAAACTTCCCCAAATAAACAGAGTCACTTGTTGTTCTGCTTCTCCTCACGCTCTAAATCATAAACTACTTGTTTGTTTGAAACATTTAAATTTTAAGTAAAAACTGTATGTATGAGCATTAACTTCACTATTTACATTTGCCTTAGAAACAAATTTCAACCAAAAGCCTTTAACAAAATGTCTTTAAGACAATGAAAAATAGAGATTCCACTTTTCACTGGTAGTGTATTATCCTGAGTACCAAGACACATGAAGCGACCAGGTGTAAACCTTTTTCTTGTTTCATGTTAAGAGAAATTCAGCCAAGCACATAAAGTTTCATATTGGAAAAATCATATTTTTTGACCTGAACTGAAGATAAGAGCCTCACATGGTCCTGTATTGACGTTTCGTCCCCTTTGTCGTGGTTTCCTGCCGCTCCAGGTCGCCTCCTCAGAGCCTGAGTTTCTCACACTGTAACTCTATGACACTGATGGTATAGAGGGCTGTTTTTGTGCTATGGCACGAAGTGAGTTTATACACTTCATCACATACAGGTGTTATAGATCGATAACTGGCCATTTCAGAGCCAAACAGCTACCAATAGGCGGGTGCTGACAATCAGTTATTTGATACAGTCGTCTGCATACGCTTTGGACAAAATGAAGACAAAAAAAAAGATAAATGAATGTTCCTTCATTATCACAAGTAACAAAATTGGTCAAATAGTGCATGTTAGAATATTAACAGTAAAAAGTTTGCATCCCTGTTTCTGAATGTGATATAAATATTCTCTAACAACTTGCAAACACACTTTATAACTGCCTTCAACCTTTCATATCCTCTGAACAGCTTTCAGATCTCCTCAGTTGTAATATTCGCCCCCCTTATGATTTTGCCTTATGTTTTGAATCGTGGCCTTGTTTCAGGATACGCCCACATTTCATCTTTGACATTTTGTTCACAAGTTCTATTTTTTTGTAGATAAATTGTAAAATAGTGGTACTTTTTTCGGGAGGGTTTCCCATTCAAAAACCATGGGGGGACGCAAACTTTTGCACTCAACTGTATTACATGAAATTTAATGTACACAATATTACGATCTTGGACACTTAAAAATGTTGCCTGTGGGAATATGTGCATTTCATTTGGGAGGTTGGCATTATTTTTGGATGGCGTTTGTGTTAAAGTGGACAGATTTAAAGACAATGACCTTGATGAAGGTTTGAGAAACCTAGTGGATATTATTGTGGACTTAGGAATGGGAAAGTCTTTATTTTAGGAGTGAGGTGTCCACAATAACTGTGTGCTCTAATCACCTAATATATAGATTACCGGCTCATACCGTGTCCTCATGTGCATCAAACAAAAGCAGACGTGATGGACCCACAGTGCTAAAAGAGCGTCTGATCTCTTACAGATTGTTTAGCCAACGTAGCTGCAATAAAACACCATGGCCGTTTTAAAGCATGATGCAGGATCCTGGTTAAGTAAAAAAAAAAAAAAAAGATAAATAAATAAAAATATGAGCCGTGCCCCGTGAAAAAGCCTGACGCCCAGACAAACCAATTCATTAAGTCTCTGGCCTGTCAATAGCCTGTTCATCTGGGCTATCACAATCTCTCTAATGGAATTGGCCAGCGTCAGCTTGCCGCCTGCACGCCTGCATTAACACAATGGAGTGTGCAGATATATTTCCCCTCACTGGCTCCTCGCACTGTCCCGTGCCTATAAATTATGAAATTCAGAGCAGTAAAGGTCAGGCGGCGGATGCTACTGTGTGTGCGCCGGATTTCATGTTCGGCTCATCGATCTCGTTTAGAAGAGTTTATGAGGACAGAACCTGTTTGTTTAATTGAAATGCTCAGCGGTTCAGTGTGTGTGTGTGTGTGTGTGTGTGTGTGTGTGTGTGTGTGCTGCCATGTGCATGGTTGGCTCATATAATAACTAGCTTAAAAAGTCTTCTATGCTGACCAAGACTCAAATATTTGTTATAACATTTTATTAAATACAAACTGTGGGAGAATTTTACAGATTATAAACTCACAAATCTGGAAAAGAAAATTTGAAAGGACATCTCTTCAACAGACATATTTGTTTTAATATAAATGAACAAGAATTGTAGGAGAAACATTTGTGACAAAGTTGATAACTAAATGAAACTTAGGTGAGAATCAATATTAAGTCTTCTGGGATATCAAAGAGAAACCGTTAAGCAAAGAACATTCCCTCTAGGTAGGGCACAGTTCCCTTTTATACTTGTAGATTATCCTGGAAAAATCCTGCCTACAACATGCTAACATAACACTCATTCCAACTAATCAAAATTTCATGGTACGATAATTGTACAACCCAGTGTGACAGTTTTTATTTAAAATACACGGATGGATCACATAAAGTTGTTTTTTTCCCCCCAACATTAGCTAGCTAGACATGTTTGGGTATTTTTCTCTTAACGCTTTCTAGCATTAGCTAGCTAGTTTTGTTTATGGATCGACATCTACAGCTGGCTGTTTAGCTAATATATTTGTGGGAGGTACCTTCTCAGTTAAGCTAACGTTTCCTGTTTCATGTTAAAAGCTTCAGTTTGCCCCGTCTGGTTTTCGGTAGCTAAGCAGCTACTGGGTAAATTAGCTAGGAGTATTTTTTTTATGCTAGACAGCTTAAATGTCTGGATTCCAGCTTGAGTATTTGGTAGTGATGTGATTTATGACTCGCTTCAATGAGTTTGAACGACCCATTTAAGTGAATCAAACTAAGTGAATTTTGAATCGTTTGATTTGACACTCAGTAAAAGTGTCTGGAAACATAGTTCAGGAAAAATTGTAGTGTGTTAATGTGTAGGTGAAAGAAAAAACAACATTTAGATTCATTCATGCTTGCGATTTGCCCGATTCACTTAAAGGAGTCATTCAAAAATGACGAATCACTCATGAATCGCCCATCGCTAGTGTTTGGTCTGTGTGTTATTTCGACTGACCAATAGTAGTATTAGTATTATTAGTATTATATCTGAATATCTCACATCGCCAGAGGTGCCTTTCAGTCTCTCTATTAAGCAAGCACTAAGCAGACGTGCGAAACCTTGACCAGGCTGATCCTCCATATTTTTCTGTCACTCAAAGTCAAAGCAGCCAGACCGTGGCCCATGTCAGAGCCCCCCAAACCCCAGAAAAGCCCAGAGAGCCTCTGAAGTGCTGCTCCTCCATTAGATTATCCCGCAGGGAGAAAGGGGGGGCAGGTGGATGATTAAGTTCCAGTAAACTCGATTGCTGAAGGCTACATGTAAGATAATGGTTGGGTCCTCTGAGGAAGCCAGTTAAAGCTAGCATCAATCTAGCGCTAATCTAAACCTTTGCACTGTCCTCCCTGCCCTCCACGGGTCATACACAATCATACCCGAATTGATCTATCGCAAAAAAAAAACATTTTGGCTGGAAATTAGCGCTGGATGGCCTTCATGGCCTCCAAGAATTAATACAATTATAGCACGCTGTTTATGCACAATTCATCTTTGATAATCCAAACGCGGAGGGTAATGTGATAATGCAAAACTATGGCGTCTGAGGAACAAAGCGTATTTCTTAATTTCACAGCCTCGTTAATTCTGAAGCAGAGAAGAACAATCGTCTTGGGGGAGCTGAGGCAAATTCAGACACATTGTTCTTATTAGAGGATTGTGGGATTTTTTGCACAGAAAGGTTGGGTTTCCATTTGGGAAGTTATAGTTCATTGCAAAATTATTGTTAAGTGTTATTTACAAAAATGTCAGCGCTTCAGAGGCGACCTGCCAATTGGGAACAATCAAATAGGTGTGGTAAATATTGCACCAAACACACATTAACGTTAACTCGGCTACCTGGCTTATGGAGGCTAATTGTTTTTATAAAGGCTCCTTTCCCAGCACTTAATCACTTCAATCAAATCAAATGTCAATATTGTGAATCTATTTAATGCTATCGCCATTTTCCAATAACCACACGTATTGCCTAAGGCCTAAATGAACAGTTCTCTTTGTGCATTCTGCAGTATTTATTTTTGTTCCTATCGCAAAGTGGCATGAACTAGGTAGCTACTTGAATACTCAGGTAACTAGCCAAATTATTAGCAAAAAATATCTAATTCCCACTGAAGCATATGCTTATTTAAAACTCACCTCAACACTGATTGGTTAAAACAACATATTTCATGTGAAAAATACATTTGTTAACTAGGTAGCTAGCTAAATATTTAGGTTATTAGCCATTCCAGTTAACAAGAAAATGCCAAAAAGTAAATGTTCCATACGACGCAAATGTGTCCGAACTAATTAGCGAATCGTCCCTCAGAGATAACTTGTGAGAAACTTGTGTGTGCTTGTAATATTACTGTTAGCTAGCTAGTTAGTGCAGTGGCATGTGTAGCTGAAATGCTATTAGCAAACTTACTTTTCATCTGCTATCATCCGTCGAAGGACACAGATTTAGTGGTGAACTACAGGACACCAACAGTGATTCGTTAAAACCACAAATAAATGACTTGGAGTTCATGTGGAAAGTAATTAGGTAGATATTTAGGTGATTAGCCATTTCAATTAGCAAGAAAATGCTGGAAAATTGTGTATTTTGACTAAATTCACCAAAGCCTTCTATTACTTTTTAGGGCTTTCTACCTCATGGTATATAAATACAACTATCTGAATTGGATAAATGTGTTATTTATCTTGCATTATAGGTACTTGTAGCATTACTGTTAGCTAGTTAGTTGGTGCAGCAGCATATTTAGCTGAAAACTAGCAGCAAAGTGTGTCAAACTTATAACATATTTCAGCCTTGTGAGTGGAAAGTAGTAGGTGGATGTTTAGGTGATATTTAGCCATGCCATTTAGCAAGAAAATGCTAAAAACAAGAATTTTCATTTCCACAGAATTTTCTCAGAGCTGCAAATGCTAGCAGGAACGTACGTCAAAACTCACGTTTATCAGCTAACGATTCGTCGAAGGAGACGGTTAAGCTTTAGTTTCTAACTACAGAAAAGACAACAAAAAAAGGACAACCTGCTAGAATTTAAAGGCTAAAACATTGACAGGTTAAAAGCAACAATAAATTCCTCAGAAGACAACACACAATTTTAACGAAAAAATGAAGTGGCTAGTCAGCAGGATGGATAGATACATAAGAAAATAAATATAACGAAAACCTTTAAAAAAGGTTACTCAGTGCTCGAATCGTACTTTCTTGCTGGCTTTAAGGCCTCCATCTTTCCGTTTGTGCGATTATTGATTGGCTGAGGAGTGGAAAGCGTGTAATGATGTTCCTCACCTCCTCATTTTAGCCATTTCTTTCTTTTTAGTGAAGCGAGGGCCATCACACTCACAGCATAAAGAGGGGCTACCATCTCCCAGCTGGCCGACTAGCCCAGCTAATTACCTCTTCACTGTGTGTGTGTGTGATGAACAGGAGGGCTAAATGTCTGTCGATTACTGGGTTCTCTCGGTCTCAATCGCAGCCTCCCTATTTCAAAGTCATGAACCAAATACAGACAACCGTTCCTGACCTTGTGCAAGCGTGTGTGTGTGTGTGTGTGTGTGTGTGTGTGTGTGTACGCGCTTTTGATTTCTGTCACAACACACCAGCACTCATGGTTTCCATAAAACAATGATATATATAGATAATACTGTGTGTTAAACGGTTTTCACAAAACACCGCTAATGAAAATGTCACATCGGATTTTGCAGCCCTGAGTGAAAAACCAATTCTAGTAGGCTTTGGGCAAGTGACCTTAGAGGTTAAAGTTCGCTGACCTAGCTGGGAGTGTAGAGGAGCCATTATCTTCGGCTACCAGGCGACATTGAATGCCATAAAGTCACAGGACATGGACCAGAGGCAGGGTTGGGTAAGCTTATTTTGAATCTGTAGTTAGCCAAGTTGCATGTTAGCCAACAAAAAAAACGTAGCGGCAATGCTACAAGCTACAAACTACAAGCTAGCTATCAAATGTATTAAACACTAGCTCCATAAGAAACTACGGAAGACCATTTCCGCCACTTTAAAAAAACTTAATTAAATTTAATAATGAAAAATGTTATCATAATTGTGAGAAATTACGACTTAGTATCTCAAAATTATAAGAAACTTTCTCATAATTATGACTTAATTTATTTTAATAACGATACATTTTCTCATAATTGACTTAGTTTCTCGTAATAATGAGATATTTTCTCATAATTATGACTTAGTTTCTAATTATGAGAAACTTTCTCAGTATTACAAGAAATTAAGTCATAAGACATTACAAACTCCCTTTAAAAATGGCAAGCAAGAGGGTCACTCATTCTATGAAGTTTGTGATGTTTGGTAGGGGAAGTTCCACTCCAATAGTTCTTGGCCTGTAGAGAAGTAGCTACTCTGGAGTACATAAAAGTTCTTGGAACTGTGACCCAGGAACTAAAATTGGCTCTGGTTCCCAGGAAATATACCTGAAGTTCCTGAAAAAGTTTCTGAGTTCCTGATGAAGTTTCTGAATTCCTGAGTTCCTGATGAAGTTTCTGAATTCCTGAATTCTTTGAAAAAGCGTTCCTGCGTTCCTGATGAAGTTTCTGAGTTCCTGAGTTCTTTAAAATGTTCCTGAGTTCCTGATGAAGTTTATGAGTTCCTTAAAATGTTCCTGATGAAGTTCCTGAGTTCCTGAAAACGTTTCTGAGTTTCCGATGAAGTTTCTGAATTCCTGAGTTCCTTAAAATGTTGCTGATGTTCCTGAAAAAGTTTGAGTTCCTGATCCACACCTATAAACATTACACAGAGGTGTGTGACTTCACACATGGAGTGAGCTCACATTCAAACTGATTCTAGCGGCATTAAAGCAACTGATTCTAGTGACTAATTTAAACACACACTGTTTGATCATAGAAGGTCATTTGGATGATTTTGACAGTATTGCAGAGGTGTGTGTGTGTGTGTGTGTGTGTGTGTGTGTGTGTAAGAAGAACGTGTCTCACTCCTGGTCAATAATTTGATGGATGGCTGACGGGTGACTGTATTTTATCTCTCTCTATTTCTGTCATACACACACACACACACACACACACACATACATACATACATACATACATACACACAGCTGTCAGTGCTGATAGCTAATAAACAGAGTTGAGGCCTCAGTATTCAGACAGAATTGCAGATAGATGAAGTAGACTGGATTACCTTGGCTATGGCTGTGTGTGTGTGTGTGTGTGTGTGTGTGTGTGTGTGTGTGTCAGTCAGGGGATCTCTCTGAGCTAAACTTAATATGAAATGCAAGAGAAGATTTTCATTGGCCCAGATGAGAAACGACTGAAGCGTTTGCTAAACAGATAGAAGCTGTGAGGAGAGAGAAAGAGAGAGTGAGTGAGAGAGTTTAATGATATTTTTTCACAGGACAATAGGGTACTGTAACATTTTGTCACTATTTCCATTTCCAAGTGAGCCGTACCGTAACCAAGTACCTGTGCTAAATTTGCAACAGAATCATCACGAGTCGACCCTTCGTCACAGAATCGTCACAGAGTCCGAGATTTAGGGTCGAGTATATGACACAAGAAGGTCTACAAAGTCATTTAGTGCTTGAAAATGAAACAATATTAGGCACGTCACGGTGGTGCAGTGGGTAGCATTGCCATCTCACAGCTTCGATCCTGAGCTCCGGTTACTGTATTTCACTTGTTCTCTCTCCGTGTCTGCGTGGGTTTTACAATCACCTCCCAAAAAAAACAGACTCTGGATCTTACTGAAGATGAATGAATAAGACAAGATTAGAGAACTCCTCCCACTTTCACAGATAGTGTTATGTGTTTGGAAACGGACGCAGGGACTCGACCAGGATAGTTCTGGAATTCGATTAGTAACCGTACCGTACTTTACCGTACTGTACCATACTGCACTGTCCAGTGGAAAAGCGCTATAAGGGACGAGCAAAAAAGACAGTGTGTGCTGCTAAAAGATAGAGAGAGAGAGAGAGTGAGGACGGTCCCTGTTTGCCCTGGGCGCTCTAACACACAGGTAAAAGAAAGTGTGTGTGGGCGACAATCACGTGTGTGTGTGTGTGTGTGTGTGTGTGTGTGATGGGGGTTGGTAGCTCTTGCTGCAGTCTTTGAATGGTATTGACCCTTAACCATGACCTCAAGCTGAAGCCCCTCCCCCTCTATGTTCCTCCTTCTACATCTCCTTTTTCTGTCTTTCTGTCTTTTTCTACATCTGTCTAGCTCTCTTTTTCTTTCCTCTTCTTTCTCTCTCTCACTACCTCAGTTTTTCTTTATCTTCTTTATTTTCTTCGATCTCTAGATCACTTTCTTCTCATTTCTTCCTTTGTCATTTTATCTTGGATTTTTACCCCCATTTTTTTCCCAATTCCCACCCACTCGCTAGTACTCCCCTATCGAGGGCGAGGACTAACTAATGCTTCCTCCGAGACATGTGCAGCTCTGCCACCGCATCTTTACACACTACTGCTCATGCAACGTCACAGGGCAGCTGAACACTTGGAAGAGACACTAACTGCCCTCTTCTGTATATGTGAGCCCACAGACGCCCACGATTGGCTAGTGTCACTCTGATTGACAGGGGAGAGAGAGTAATGCAGTAATGCCATCATTCCCACCCAGAGAGCAGGACAGTTATACTCTCATGGACTCCTGGCCACGGATGTCTGTGGCATCGTCAGGATTCGAGCTGATGATAGGGCCAACACTTTTCTGTTCTCGGGAGCTACCTCTCTTTATTTCTCTCTCTTTATGTCTCTCTTTATCTCACTCTCTTCCTATACCTTCATTGATTTGTTTTTCTCTCTGTTTCTCACTCATCCCCTATCCCTCTCTGTATCCCTTTTTCTTCCTATACCTCTCTTTACACACACACACACACACACAGGCCCATAAGGAGCCACTCCCACCTCATCATAATGGAATACAGAGAATACAGTGTATATACTGTGTGTGTGTGTGTGTGTGTGCTTTATAATAATAGTATCAGTAATATAATATATTTAAATAGAACTACACGGAAGACACACAGAGTTGGTGAACACAAGAAACGAATAGCTTATTAGCGATATGGACAGACAGCGTAGTAGCGTTCATGGTGGACACGAGGTACAACACAGTTCTTAAATGTTTTGGGCTGATTTGCGTATTACGGGCAATACAGCAGATTTCAGCATACATGTGTAAATGCATGAGGTTAAAATCGAAACAGGGTCCTCGAGTAAAAGGTGCTCTGCGAGTAAAAAGGGTGAAATATAAGTGGTTAGTGGTGTCCCATTTCCACCATTTATTATCTTCACTCCCACCTGCACACACACCCTCAGGAGAATTCCTGAACATGGGAACACGGGAACTTGGGAACTCCAGTTTTTCCATCAGTATTATTTATATTGATCATCGTGATAAAATATCAAAATCAAAATCTATTTATTAAATTTTTAAAGCTAATACAAAACACACTGATGAGAATAGAATAATGAATACACAGCCTGGAAATATCCTGAAATGAGATGATAACAAATTAAAATAATAAATAAATAAATACCAAACCAAATGATGTAAAGAGTGAATCAGTGAGTAATTTAAAACATTCTTACACCAATAAATGAATAAAGAAAGTCAGTCTAATGTACCATTTTTACACATTACAGTACTCAACTGCATGTATATATTAGATAGTAGATAGTAGATAATAAATAGCCCATCAAAGATGTTCTAGGGAGGACACATTTTTTGCATGCTCAAAGAAACGGGTGAAATCTCCGAATGGAGCCTTTCATTATGCACTTAATTATTTTTTTTCAGTTTCACAACGCTGAGAACTTCCTTAACCCATAATGTGTGAGAAAGGGGTGAAGAAGATTTCCATTAAATTAATATTAATCGCATAACAAGCAGGGTGACAAAAGATACGAGCTGATAGGGCAATCACACTAAATCATGGCATGTGGCTCAATGGATTTCCCGATTATATCTGTTAATTATTTAAATATTTCTGTCCAGTATGGGTTCAGAAAGAGGCAGGACCTAAATGTATGTGCATGGTTCGCTGGAACCTGGTGACACCTGTCACATGTGGGGTCTATAGTCTTATAGATACGAGAGAGTCTGAGACTGACATTGCATCAGACCATCCTTAGCACAAACAGAGGATTTATGGACCCTCTTGAGTACACCATCCCAAAGTACTTCTGGAATCTTCTCTCCCAGTACTATTTTATAATATTAAGAGGAACTATCATAAATAATTAACCTTTTCATAAAGATATGAAATTAGACCCTTTACAGAAGGTACTGGTCTTAGAAATATGTCCTATATTGGGAATTTTAGGGATAACGAAAACTCTGCTGATGTATCGTATAGCTGATTATCTGCACATTACTAATAGACAGTCAAGAAAAGCAGCAGTGTTTCTTTTCCGAGTCTCTCAGGGTCGGCGTGTTCAGGGGAAAGATGGCCCACCGGAAAGCCGCTCTTGTGTCTTCCCGGTTTGATCTCACCCATTGCTCTTTTTTTTCTGTGTGGACATTGATTGGGCGGATGGAGAATCTTTTGAAATCGTGGCTTTATTGACCCGAGCGCTTTCATGTCTCTCAGCCGGCCGGCTGACCTTTGGCTGATGCACACGTCCTGCGCAGCACCACTTTGGGACGCCGCTGTCTTGTTTCTCGTAACTCCGGGACAAAAGACGAGAGCTTGGGAGCCTCGGAGCATTGATTGCAGAAAGGCCAGGTGAAGCTCCTGCGGCGTGAGGGCTAAAATTGTCCGCACGTTTCAAGAACACACTTGATATTTGAACGTCTTTTATTGAGTTTTCTTTTTCAGGTCCAGGGCTAAAACTGTCCATATTAACAAGAGGAATGCATTTAAGATTTGATGGGTGTCTCTGAGGGGGGCAGGAGATTTGGGGTCGGGTTCATCTATAATCTTCCTCTTCAATCAGTCCATCAAGCACAGTTAAGACGTCAGTGACGTAGTGACAGCATGCACGCTAATGCTATTTCTCTAAATCTGCAATCCAGGCGTGAAAGATCGACAGATCATAAAGACCTACACTTCAAGGAAAACTGCATTTCATTATTTTACTCATAATTAATTGTAGATTATTATTTATATATATTGAACATTTATGGGGGAAATTAAAAGGTCTAAAATAAATGCAAATTTAAAACCCATATATGAACATGTAGGTGCCTGCTTTTGTAGCCTTAACCATTACAGTGGTACCTTTTCCTTCTATTCCTATTATAATCTTATCTGTTTTTTCAGAAAATTATTTTATTTCCTTCAATACACTTGTAAGACCAAGCACTTCAATGCGAGATGTAACATGTAACCAATGTATTTACACTTTAGCCCGCCAAAGACAGCTGAGCCTATGTTTGTATAGACCACATTAAGCTAATCAATAGCCTGTGCCATATTCTGCGCTGTAGTACGTGTGTGTGGGAGCAGCTGTGTATCGGAGGCTCATTATAGAGGCCGAGTCGGTACCGGATGTCCCCCTGCCAGGAGCAGCTCTGGACGCAGAGAACTCATCGATGACCTCCTTCGTTCTCCGATGGCTCGGCATCGCTTGTATTGATTTGCCTGCTGCAGTCTATCATTTCCAGATAAAGACTGCAGGAAGTGGACTTCCTCTGGAGCTCCATACAGAGGCTAAGCCTTCATAAGTCCTCTTAATAAACCACTCAGGTTCGAACAGGACGTATTTTATGAGTAGAATCTGAGAGAGAGAGAGAGAGAGAGATGTATTACTGCATTATTTTACGGACTATACGATGCATTTTTGCCCGTACAAACAGACGCTCCTTATAAAGTAAACAACAAGGTTTTAGTATTAAACGTGTAAGGAATAAAACACTTCAGGACATGATGTTATAGGAAAATAATCAACGACAAGGCTGTATGGTGTAATAAAAAAAATCTAAGGCCATCGCTGCACTTTAGTGAAAGATTACGGACAAAGAAGAATTTAGTCTTTTAAGTGATTAGTACAGATGAATCCTGAAACAATCTGATCAAGGACACGAGCTAACAAGGTAAGAAAGGTCAGCTTGTCTTTAAGTTGAAAGTCTAACTTTATTATCATCCACGTCACTTTTAGCTACAATTCCACCTTCAAACTTTGGGAGACGGGGCCTAGGGCTGAGGGGGGAAAAACGATTCTTTAGTGGTTGTCCAAGATGGCCACCTCCATAATGTTCCAGTGTTGAGTTTAGTTCGTGTTTATAGATGACGGGAAGTCCCACTGTGTCCTAAACCACATCAGCACATCTGTGTGACATCACTGAACAATTGAATGTGGTTTGAGGCTGAGATTTACAGTAAAGATTTTGGGCGAGACTTCCATTTGTCTCGTTGCTCCAGTGCAAAAAACTAAAGAAGGAAACTTCAGACACCAAACATGTCTTGGCTGATCGACTACATGTGGTATAACAGAAGCATTGTGTAAAAAAAAAAAATCTTTTTTTGCCAAACTGTTCCTTTAACACGCCGTGTGTGAGAGAGAGACGTAGTGAGTGGTTCTCTCCTGCTGATCGTTTGATCTGTCTGGCACTTTTCATGACGGTCCTTGGGCCCAACTGCTGCTGTTTAATTACATTTGAGGCAAAAAGCAGCAGAATTATTAGGTGACTGTCACACACAGTCCATCATAGATCACCGTAGATCACATTGACCTTACAGATCTGCGAGTGTGCCGAGGACAGCGTGGCCTTGTCGAGTTTTTTTTTTTTTTTACTCAACACACTGTAAATCCGCAGAACACACACGTACACACTCTTTTTATTTCTTCACAGAAAGCTCGGTTTGGGTTTATTTATGTAGCAAGTCAGCGGTTGAGCTTATGAATTATTAAAGACTCTGAGAGCCAATAAAGGTTTAAATGTGCCAATGGGGAGGCATTTCACCAGTGTATTTTAGCAACCCAGCTGTGTTTGAGTAGCCTAAAAACACATTTATATCGCTTGTGCTTTTTGCTAATTGTTTAACATTCAACTTATTTTCATAGTTCGATTATACCACAGTGCAGCACGCATTTTTAGCAGTTTGGCCTTTTTTTCTCTTCTAACACCCCAGATTGAGTTAAGAAGAGCTCGCTAATTGCATTTAATCAGATGAGAGAGGAAAAGTTCATTATGAGGCAGCTTGTCGCTAACAATTGAAGCTGGATAAGCCTGGTTAGGTCTTTTCTCCGTTCACTTGTAAATGTTGACTGTGTGATTGAAACGTTCGCCGTTCGTCTTTACAGACTGTCGGAGTGGCAGGGTCATTAGCGGCAGCGCTCATTGGGCTAATTGAGACTTGTTTACGGCCGCAACGCCCACGCTGCTGACTAAACAACAAATCTGCAGAGAGAAAGAGAGAGGTGAGAGAGAGAAGTGAGATTAAATGAGAGCATACAGTCAGGTCCAAAAGTCTGAGTGCTCTGGCTTTAGGAGCCTGCTAATGGAGTCGATATCAGAGACAACAACAATTAACTCTGTGTTAAAGTGTGTTACATGTGTTAGCGTTTGATTTAAATAAATGCCATCACAACCATTTAAAAAAATAAAATAAAAAAAAGAAGAGAACTGTGTGTGAACAGGAGATTCAGATTTTAGTTTCATAAAAGGAAAGTAAACATGGATTTGTCTCAGTTTTAAATAATAGACTCTTGAATAATAATCGATTTGTATAATGAAATACAGACAGTTGGTACTTTTCAACGCTTCTAGGTTATTTGGATAGTTAAGGGTTCTTAGCTTCCAAAAAGGGTTTCACTTAGAACCCTTTCTGATAGGCAAACTCCAAGTTATAGGGTTCTACATAGAACCTTTAAGGTTTATCCCAAAGGGAATACTGTAGAACCCTTAAGGTTTCTAGATTTTAACCTTTTTTTTTCTTTTTTTTTTAAAGAGTGTAGCTGTGGCATTGGTGTTTGTTGGTGTTGCTAGACAAATCGAATTTGTCTCACATTTGCAAATTTGTAACAATTCGCACAACTCAATTACTATGAAAAGAAGGTATGGTTAAGGTTAGGGGCGGGGTTAGTGGTCGTACCTTTTCTTACAATTTCATTGGTATGAAAATGAACAAAATCCAACCACGTTACCCCCTGCTCGTTCAAATTTGTATGCTTTTCTCATGAAGTTGGTTTTGTTGCTTGCAATGTCAACAATTATATGTTTAAGAATATAGACCTGTGAAGTTCTTAAAGTAATAATGTCATTCAAGATCACTGTCTCAAATTTGATGATCAGCGGTCCAAGATTGTTAGCTACGAAATTCTTGATGGTATACGCTCCTGTAGAATGCATAAATCTGTCAGATTTCAACTTTGGTTTTAAAATTTTTTGTTAATTGCTGTTAAATGTAGTACTACACTATCCACAATTCTAAAGCGAGACCCACCAATCAGAGACGTCGCTGTAGCCATGGAAACTGAGCTAAACCGTAACCGCCCACTTTTTTTATAAAGCTGGCTATGGCACTAGCTACACTCTACACTAGAATCTAGATCCCTAAAGGGTTCTTCGGTTTGTCCCTCTGGGGAAAACCCTTTAAGGTTTCGTGGCAGAACCCTACAACAGAGGGTTCATATGGAGTTCCAAATAGAAATGCTTAAGGAAGAACCCTTAACTATCCAAAAAAAACCTTAAGGAATCAGGGTTTTTTTCTAAAAATGTAGGTTAGCAATGAAACAACAAAACAGGAAGAACTACAATCTATACAAAAATTACACAACACTACAATATATCCAAAAGCACTAATGCTGGCGAAAACATGAGCACAGAATGTGTGGAAACAGGCTAAGAGTAGAGGGAAGCTGATTTAATGACATCTTTGGCAAGCTTTATGGGATCAGTAGTTCCTTCATAAGTAAGGAATAAAACACAATATATTTTCCTATAACAGCACGTCCTGAAGTGTTTTATTTCCGCTTATACCACAGCAGTTTGCCAATGGTTACATGTTTTTATTTATTAAAGAACGACACGTCGTACTTTTTATCCGTTTATAGTCACATTTAATGTTGTGGAACGTTGGCGAAACAAGTTAGTTCCTGTTCTCACTTACGTTCTAACAGCTATAAACAGTGGTTCCCTCACCAGCCTCTCTC
>JAOUQW010000030.1:782594-800985 GCA_028565825.1 Olivaichthys viedmensis | reverse complement strand
CATGGCTGACCCTGACCTCTGACCCCAGCTTACCAACATGCTGGGATATGCGAAGAATGAATTTCACTGTACTTGTACATGGGACAATAAAGGAGCTTTCTATTCTATTCTATTCTATCTTGGATTAGTTAGAGGCCATTTTCGACTCGCTCACACACACACACACACCCTGTGGTTTTTTTGTGTGCTAACCCTGTGTGCTGAACTCATCCCAGACCAGTTGTGTGTGTGTGTGTGTGTGTGTGTGTTGGATTGTCAGGGTGTGGAGGACCAGAGCTCTGTAATTAGAGCAGTAGCCGCCAGACCAGCTTCACGGCTGATGGGTGTGTGCGCGTGTGTTTGTGCGTGCGTGTGTTTGTGCGTGCGTGTGTTTGTGTGCGTGTTTTTGTGTGTATGTGTGGGAAAGAGAGAGAATGTGTGTGTGACCTGTCATTATCTCTCTACCCGCTGATTCCCTTCATCGACTCTGCGTCCTCATGTGAGAATCTCTTTGTCCTTTGACACTTGTGCTTTTCAGGTGTTGCATGTGGCCACTGCCATGTTTACACACACACACACACACACACACACACACACGTTTTATTATGGTACTCTGTGTTGGCCTGCTTAGTTTATCAGTGAATGAATTACTGGATTACTTTGACCTTTGACCACCCACATAGTAGCGCATAGTACACTTCTTTGTCTGTCTCTCTCTGTCTCTCTCTCTCTCTCTCTCTCTCTGTCTCTCTCTCTCTCTGTCTCTCTCTGTCTCTCTATCTGTCTCTCTCTCTCTGTCTCTCTATCTGTCTCTCCCTCTCTGTCTCTCTCTCTATCTGTCTCTCTCTCTCTCTTTCTCTCTGTCTCTCTCTGACTCTGTCTCTCTCTCTCTCTCTCTGTCTCTCTCTCTCTCTGTCTCTGTCTCTCTCTCTGACTCTGTCTCTCTCTCTCTCTCTCTCTCTCTCTGTCTCTGTCTCTCTCACCTTCTTTCCTCTAGTGTGTTTCTGTCTTGCCACTTTTTATGCAAATCTGTTCTAAGAAAAGTCGACAAGGCCGCACTCACTCACTCACTCACCTCAGCTAAAGAGCTGAAAGTCTTAACGAGTCGACGCGCAACCGAAGCGTGACGTTAATTAAGTATGTGTGTCGATTAAATAACGAAGGAAACAAGATGTTTTTTCTGAGCTTCCGTACACCGATTTATCAACGTCAGCCGTTTGGGAGGTGAGCGAAAACACACACTGGGAGAATAATTATTATCCTCGCTCAGAGTTAGTGATGCTAAATAGCACGTAAACACACAACAAAGAAACGCAAAGCATGAGAAATAAATAAATAAATATGTATACGCGGATCATTAACGCACAGCTGTTTATCATTAGAGGCTATTAACGGCGTGCGGGTGAGAGTGTTAAATACGGGACATGCCGAGCAACCTGCCGCGAAAGTGATGACAGCGAGGGAGACAGAAAAGTGTTTACAGCTATAAACGATGATGAAAACAGAGGCTCTGTCTCAAATCGTGCACTATATTTGTACACTATACACTATGTAGGGTGAGTGTACTAGACACTCACCCTACATAGTGTATAGTGTACAAATATAGTTTGTAGTGCAGAAACGTCTCGAATCGAACACGTAAAGTTTTGCACTAAATTTCAGCAAACACACAGATATATTGCACAATGTTTTGACACACTGTTTAGTGCACTAGTATGTGTTTTTTGGACACAGCCCTTGACTATATGAGGTGTGATAAAGGGAGGAAACGGAGTGTTTGGAATCGATGATGATGTAGTGAGTTCCAGTGTGTCCCAGCGTCTCTTTGATGATGTCATCGAGTTGCTCTTCTTCAGAATCTCCATTAGAACAGCAGCTGAAAGACACACAGCCTGTGTGGCACCTGTCAGATCGCTAACGAGCAGGTTTTCCCTAACGAGCTGCCGTGAGAGACAGCAGTAGAGCTAACGAATCACCCGGAGATACTTAACGGGGGAAGCAAGGCATGCTGGGATACTTGTAATTACTCTTGCGCCAATCAACTAACTTCCCATGTGTTCGTATTTTTATTCTCATTACGTCTGTGTCCCAAATCCAAGGGTTTGATTAAAGTGATCTTATTAAACAGTCGTCAAGACAACAAGAATGTGGTTTGGGACAATGCACTGTACACAGTGTCACAAAGAGTAGCTAGCAATGAGAATTTCATACATTTTAAATAACCACCAACAGGGAGTGCCTCTAGAACGGATTCTTTGTGTTCTAGCATTTGGGATGGAGCATTAAATTGACTAAAGTTCTAATAAGTAATAAGACGGAGCCGAGGTTTGTTAAACGCTAGATGATTAAATATGTGTCAGCAGTGCTTTATTGTGCATAGCAGAAATGCTAATGTGTGTGTGTGTGTGTGTGTGTGTGTGTGTGTGTGCTTGCACACATTGTTGGGAAACATTGACAAATGTGCAACACTTTAACTTTCACACCCTCACCAAGGTGTCCCGCCACACACACACACACACACACACACACATACTCACACACTCTGACACGTGTGTGTGTGTGTGTGTGTGTGTGTGTGTGTGTAAGACACTTGAACACCTGGCAGTGTGTGAAGAGGCTCTGCAGTGTTATAGCACGGCCATACATTAAAGCCGTGTGCGTGTGTGTGTGTGTGTGTGAGACAAAGTCGGCAGGCCAAATCTCACCCTTAATAATGCAGGAACAGGAAACTGAAAGCTAAAAAATGAACTGTAAGGATGTTTCCATCATCACACACACACACACGCACACACCTATTTTTATTTTTTATTATTGTGTTTGTTTCATGCAGGAGGAATGTTGCTGAGGGCGACGCCTCAAGCATTGTGTGTGTGCGTGTGTGTGTGTGAAGTTCTGACAGTCAGCAGACTTCATTCAGAGGTGTGTGACAGACAGACAGATATACAGATATATAGACAGACACACACACACACACACACACACCCAGGGCATTATGGTCAGAACTTCAGAGGTGTGTGTTAAAGTCTGACAGACAGATAGACACACACACACAGACAGACAGACATACACCCAGGACATTACGGTCAGAACTTCAGAAGACAGACAGACAGACCGACACCTAGGACATTATGGTCAGAAGTTCAGAAGACAGACAGACAGACCGACACCCAGGACATTATGGTCAGAAGTTCAGCGGTGGTGTTCAGGCTTTGTGTCTTTCACATTTTCCTCCTTTATCCAGTATATCCTCTTCTTCTTCTTCTTCTTCTTCTTCTTTCTTCTTCATTGACTTTAGGCTTTTCCTCCTCCTCCTCTTCTTCTTCTTCTTCATTGACTTTAGGCTTTTCCTCCTCTTCGTCTACTTCTTCATTGACTTTAGGCTTTTCCTCCTCTTCTTCTACTTCTTCTTCATTGACTTTAGGCTTTTCTTCTTCTTCATCTTCTTCTTCTTCTTCATTGAAGTTAGGCTTTTCCTCCTCTTCTTATTTTTCTTCATCTTTGTGAACTTTAGGCTTTTCCTCCTCTTCTTCTCTTCACTGTGCTGATGTTTTAAATCCAATGCCTCAAAAGGACTCAGTGCCAGTCTTCCCGGGATTTCACCTCCGGCTTGTGTTCACACTGAACCCCTAATTAACCCCCTAATTACCGTTAAATTCCCACATAAAAGTGTCTGTGTGAAAGGGGATGCTGTTTATAAAGTCTGACAGCAGGAACGACTTCCTGTAGCACTTCCTGTTTCACCGTGGTCGACAGTAGCAGCTCAGGAGTGTGAATGTGGAGGTGAGAAGAGTTTCAGCGTTTGCTGCATTTTAAGTGCGTGAGAACTTCCTGAGGTAAAAACACCACCTGCCCTTGTCTGTAGCACTTCCCCTCGTTAACATAGCGTCTCCACTTCCTCTCAGTTGAGTCCCCTTGGCCATCTTAAGAGCAATTTGAGTTGACATCACTGTAAACTTCAGAAGCACAACTTACCCAGAAGGCATTGCAGTCTTGTTGGAGTTTTATCCTCCAACTCTGCACTAGTTAGCATGTTAGCATGTTAGCGAGAGGATTGACTGTACAGAGTGTGTAAATCTCAGAGGCTTTGGAGATTCTTGGTACCGAGCTCGAATGTGTTCCTCTGATACACACTCGTCCCCTTCAGGCTGCAAGTACACACTTGAGTAATGTAGGTTAGGGAAGTTATTAGGGGAAGTCAAACTGTTGAACAAAGGTCATTTAATCTGTATGAAGTTTCCTGGGGGCAAAAAATGACCTATAAATCCATGGATGGATGAATAAATAGGTGGATGGATAGATGGATGGTTGAGGGATGGATAGATGGATAGATAGATAGATATATGAATAGATGAATGAATAGATGGATGGATGAATGAGGGATGGATAGATAGATGGATAGATGAATGAATAGATGGATGGATAGAAGAATGGATAGATGGATGGATGAGGGATGGATAGATGGATAGATTAATAAATAGATGGATGAATGGATGGGTGGATGGATGGATGAGGGATGGATAGATAGATGAATGAATAAATGAATGGATGGATGGATGAATAGATGGATAGACGAATGGATAAGTAGATTACAGTAAATAGAATTCTTGAATATGTAAATGAATCACACAGATTTGTAGGATGTAATAAAGCTACAGGAAAGACTGAATCTCGGCCTGTGGGACATCTATGGGACATTATGAAATTTATGAAGTTTATGAAGTTTGTGAAATTTGTGAAGTTTGTGAAATTTATGAAGTTTGTGAAATTTATGAAGTTTGTGAAGTTTATGAAGTTTATGAAATTTATGAAGTTTGTGAAATTTATGAAGTTTATGAAGTTTGTGAAATTTATGAAGTTTGTGAAGTTTATGAAGTTTGTGAAATTTATGAAGTTTGTGAAATTTATGAAGTTTGTGAAGTTTGTGAAATTCATGAAATTTATGAAATTTATGAAGTTTGTGAAGTTTATGAAGTTTGTGATGAGGAAACTGGAGACAGTAAATATTTCCAAGGAAGTGATGAACCGGATACACCGGTGTGTGGGTGTGTGTGTGTGTGAATTAAACATTGGCAGTGTGGTGAGATTCCTATCACCCTGACCTCAAATACAGCCAGCATATAGTTCATGTAGTCTCTCTGTCTGTCTGTCTGTCTCTCTCTCCATCTGTCTGTCTCTCTCTCAGCTTTGGGGCTTCTTGGGTTATTTATACACATTGGCCTCGCTTTTATCCTGCCAGACTCAGAAAGCTGGAGGGAACGATGGAGAGAGAGAGATAGAGAGAGAGAGAGAAAAGAGGGCAGGAAAGAAGAAGGAGAGATGAAGAAAGAAAGGAAGACAAGAACTGAGCTCAGAGAGAAGAACTGAACAGAGATTAGAAAGAGAGGAGATGGAGAGAGACAGGATGGTTAGAGAAAGTGGAGAGCAAAGGACAAAAGAGTGAGAAATGAGGAGAGAAGAAGGAAAGGGAGGAAGAAAAAAGATGAAGGAAATAAAAAGAGGGGGAAAAGGAATAAAAGGTGACAAGAAGGGGACAGAGAAGTCAAAAAAAGAGGCGGAAAGAAAAAATAGATGGAGAGTGTTTAAAGCTGGCAAGAGGCGCTAATTAGCATAAAGTCATTAATTTTAATATACTTTCATTCTAATGTAGAGGAGCTTGTCTCATAACAGTGTGTTATAATGCAGTCTGTGTATGTATGTGATAGAAAAGGAGAAAATGGAGACGTATTTCAGTTTCGTGCTCTTTAAATGACGTACTTCAGCTCATAAAAGTGTGTGTGTGTGTGTGTTCACATAAATAAAACGACATCACGTCATTTAGTGAAACGGATTCTTAAACACGAGGCTGAAACTCACCAACACTATAATCTGTAATTAAAGTCACATGACGAAGCCACGGCACGTCGGAGCCACTGACGGAGCAAGAAACAACACAACTGGGATTTTAACTATTTGTTTTAAAATAAAAAATAAAGAGGTGTGTGGGTGTCCTTCGGAGACGCTAAAATGTGCATCTTTATACGTTAACGGGAATAAAACCACCATAAAACATCAATATATCAATTATATATATATCATTTTTTAATCGCCACGTTGTTTTGTTGAATTATTGTGGAACAGCGAATGAAGACACAGGAGGGTTTTGGGGGAAATAAAGTGATGTGTGGATCATTTATAGATTTTATGTGGATACACACGGGTCAACACACTGACTGTTATTTTCAAAATGTGCCGATAATCCTTGTGAGAATTTCCCAAATATCCATATGTTTAAAAAAAAAAAAGGCATCGATGCCAAGCTTAAATTTGGATTTTGTATCCCCTTTTATCTGATGTGCTAAACTATTAATGAGCACTTAAGCTAACACGTTAGCACACCGTTATAACACACACACACACGCACACACACACAAACGCACACACACACACACACACTCTCACACACACACTCTCACACACACACAAACGCACACACACACACACACGCACACACACACACACACGTAATGTCCTGAGAGGACAGAACACACTGATACAGCGAAATCAAGAGCCGAGGCGCTAAACTATTAATGAGCACTTAAGCTAACACGTGAGCACACTGTTATAACACACACACACACACACACACACAAACACTCTCACACACACACAAACGCACACACACACACACACACACACACACAAACGCACACACACACAAACGCACACACACACAAACACACACACTCTCACACACACACACACACACACACTTTCCCTTTTTTTTTTTTCTTTTTTTTTTTGACACCACATATTTTATTCAAATGCTAACAAATGTACGCTCATAAACATGCAAAGTGTTAATTGTTGTGGTCTCTTAATGATTGACACCTGATAGTGATTCGGTCATGTGTTATCATCCCTACAGCTTTCAGCCAAAAAGAACACACGGTCACGCCCATTTTGACCCCTATGGCTTCCCACATTGATGTGACCCTTTTCGTCTGTCACATTCCTTATTGGTTATTATTTGTCCCTGTTAACTCTTTATTTCATGTGTGTTTATACGTCCTTATACAATATAATCCCGGGTACTTGCCTTGAAACTTTCCAGACTTTCTATTAGAGATGGCACCTTTTTTTTTCTGTAACAAATCTAGCCTTTTACAGGGACATTTTATGTATTTCCTATGGTTAAGTGTTTTTTTTTATTTAAATTTTTTTCAAAAGTAGAAAAAGTTTTGTTTACATAATGATTTTATTCTATGTGTCATAAGTATTATACTGGAATTACACTTATTTTATTTTTGTCTACTTTTATTAATAAACTGTCGAATTTTGCACACATTTGCACTGTGATGTTTTTTGTTTGAAAGAATTTGTTTGAATAAATAAAGCTGTGGTTGTGTGTGTGTCGTGTTGATGGCTGTGTATTTCTTCCCGTAGGGCAGTCCCTGTTTGAGCAGTTTGAGTAATCGCTCATTTTAAAGCTTAGTAGTTCAAAAAATATCTGCTCTGTAGCTGTATCGGCCGATACTCAAGATTTCAGTATCTGTGTCGGAAAAGAAGAAGTGGTACCGTGCCATCTCTAGTTTCTATGTTCAGTTTTTTTGGCTAAAAGGTCATGACCTGTATCATGAAAACTTTAACTTTCATAACTTTTTAGAGACTTTCCAGACCCACACAAGAGTGACAATCCTGTTATGGTACAAGCCCTAATAAAACTCACCTCTCTCTTTAATCCCTCTCAACATTACAGACACCATTTTGGACGTCTGATACTGAAGAATGATGGAGTCTCGTTTGAGAAATATCATTTGACAAAAAAATGCTATTAGCTTTCGTTGACAGTTCTTGGCTTCCGACTGTATCCTCTCAGGAAATGACATTTCATTCTCTTTTCTTTCTCTCTCTCTGCAGATTTGTTGTTTAGTCAGCAGTGTGAGCACCGGGGCCGTAAACAAGCCTCAATTAGCACAACGTGTGCCAACGCTAATGTCCCTGTCACTCCAGTACGCTATAAAAGACAAACAGTGAATGTTTTCAATCGCACGGTGAACATTTACAAGCGAATAGAGAGAACACCTAATCCTAACTTCATGATTAGCGTTTTCTCCTCGACTAATTGAATGCTGCTAATTAGCGAGCTGGCCTTAACTCATTCGAGGTGTTGGAAGTATTGTAAATACCCTGAAGTGTGCAGTGCTGTACTGTAGACACGCTCTGATTAATCATTCAAACACTAACACATATAAAGCTCATCAAAAAAAACATATTACAGCTATTGATATTACATTATGGTGTGGTATGATATACATTCAGAATAATTGATCGTGTTCAGAAATCTAATATATATAGACCTGCGTGAATCCTTTTCTAACTTAATACCCCTACAACACTGCTCCCATTATAGGCATGAGGAAACCCAGAGCTCTGCACTACCAGACGTTAACCTGACGCTTTCTCTTTGGTTCGCATATCTTTTGTTTGATTTTTCGTTTCATGAATGCTTTTGTAAACCAGCGTCCCGTTCGTCAGCCATCAAGCAATACAATTTCTATCGGCATCCTGCCCTGCCTTGCTCTGCCTTCGCATACAACTGTGTGATTAGATTTAGTGATAGGCGATTCGCAGGACTCGAGTCGACTCCTTTGAATCATGTGAATCAATTTGCAAGCAATCGAAAAAACATGAGATTTGTTTATAAAATCTTGAGACTGAAGTAGCACCCACGCCAAACTTTCTTCAGCCAAACTCGAATGGTTTGCCCAGACAGGACGAGGGGATAGCGATTCATTTTGCTTTTTGTGCTGAGTTTATTATCTAGGTGAACTTTAAAATGTAAAAATCCTTTGAAGCCTTACCCAATAGAAAACAAAAGGACGGGCTTTGGTCTTTTCTTTCTAATTATTATATTAATTCTTGCTAATTATTATGCTAATTATTTCTTAATATTGCTTGTCGGTTACAGTTGCAGAAAGCTAAACTACCTAGCTAGCTAAAGTTAGCTGTTTACCGAACCATTACATTCCCTCTATAAAATCACATAGCTAAGTTCTCAGTTCGTTTATTTTAGCTAAATGATTCTGAAAAAAAAGAAATAGGCAAAAACAGTCGTTAAATATTTGCTCATTTGGTACAATTATTAGCTAATATGGAAGTTTGTTTCAACATTCATTAGCAAGAGGCTGAGTTAGCAAAGTTAGGAAAGCTAGCAATAACCGTCTGAGGTAACTTTAGCGTCCTAAGTTAGTTTCGAAGTTTGACATAAGTTTTTACTGCTATATTTAATGCTCTTCACAGGTAAAGCATTACCCATACTGCCTTTTGTCTGTTATCCTCACAAAAACATTGTATGTAGGTAACCGTGTCGTGGCTCATGACGCTGAAGACTGTTAGCAGTGTAATTTTAGTTGTACAAACTCTATTTTTTTTTTGTAATTTAGCAACACATCTGAGGAAAATGTTCATATTTCTGACATTTTTGTCTCATTTCCGCTTTCACTGTGTCTTCACATAGTCCATAATTAACAGCTACAAGTTAGTTAGCCTCAGTCATTAGCTACCTTATGCTCGCCGTCCATATTTTCCAGGTAGGCATGACTTAACCTTCTCAGATCCTGTCAAATACATTACTGAACGTTAGCTTAGTGTTTCTCAACGCCGCTCTGAGTGGTGAATCAAACGAATCAGAATCAGTTTGATTCGCCTAAACAGGTAGTTCAAAGGAAGTGAATCAGTAAAGTGAGTCGTAACGCTCAACTCTAATCAGATTGAACTGCGTCTGAACCCCGAGCCGCCGGAGCCGTCGCTCTTTCATCCCTGACGCACAATAGGCTGGGAATTGAAACCGAAGCGCTCTGATTAAAACGGATAGTCAATGAACACGTGCTTTATTGAGACGCATGTTGGCCTGTTTGTGGTCATCATCCGGCGTAACGCATGAATCATAACGCAATGCAGGAAAAATCGAGGGCTGTTATTGGGTTATAGTGCGAACGTCAGTCGTGAAGCTGCGCATCCATGAATCCAGTCGATTCATCCGACGCTGATATTTCTTTAATACTTTTTAGAAAAGTGATGGCCCAGATTTTTATATTCACCATCCCAGAATTCACTTAATTTCTTTTTTTTCCCTTATAAATACGTTAAAGGTAAAGAGATTTAAAGAGGGGGAAAAAAACCATGCAGGCATTTGCAAGACAATTAAATAAAGCCCAAAGTGGAATGGCCTTCCAAGCATCGGGGCCATTTGGACAGAATTCCCCAAATGACATCATCAGAGAGCGAGAGACAGCAAGAGTAATTGAGTTACCGAGACTGCCTTTGTGCGTCCATCACTAAGGATTTGAGGAACATTGAAGATGCTACGCTAATGCTAATGCTGACAGAGCTTATCAAAAAGGCTACGCTAACAATTATGCTAATGCTGACAGAGCTCGCCTGAGCACTGAGACACAGTGAACGCTCAGCGCCGTCGCTGCTGCTGTCTGCACCTTTTGTGTGTCTGAGATGACAGGGACGTGATTGCATGTCTCCACACACACACACACACACACATAGTCTTATATATGCCATAATCTATACAACTCTGATGCTTTGACGTCTGTCCGTCGTCAACGCAGTGTTTTTGTTGAAATCAATGGTGCAGTCTCTAATTAACACCGAGGAGGAGCTTTCGAAACACAGCGATACCGAGGAGACGCCTGTCAAGGCTACAACCTAGACTTTGGGACGCAGCTACACTCCTGCACTTACACACACACACACCTTCAGGAAGAGTCTCATTGATCGGAGCAGCTTTTAAAGAAGTGACCTTTAAGAAAAGGGCTCTGCTTTCCAGCTATAAATCCGGAAATACTCGGCCATCTGTAGCCGAGCGCAGAGATCGGCAGGCGACCTTCGACCTTACGACCTCATGACAGGCACGGTGTCACGCGTCACAGTAAACAGGGAGACGACACGGGGTAGGGCAGGGCGGGGTCATCTGGCCGTCTCCGTGGCGACAGGAGTCCCATCGTCATGGCGGTGACAGTGCAGGCCGGTCGATGGACAGGAGACGAGAAAGACAGTCGGGTCCAAACGTCTGAGTGCACCAAACAGGAACTGTTTCTATTTGGACGGGGTAGATAGGGAGGCTAATACACTGTGCTGAGCAGCAGATGGGCTACAGTTAGTAATTGTACATCTACAAAGTGACCTGTATGGTGGGTGGACCTGATAAAATCTGTGTATTTGGGTCATTCCTGGTATTTGGAGCCATTTGGACCTTCAAATGATCAGAAAATTACACATAGTTTTTACATCTTTTTCTTGTTTTGTCATAAAAGGGACATGTTAAGGTGTTTAAAAGACCTTTTGGTCACGCTCAGGTGTATACATTGCAGCCTTTACCAAAAGACTTAAATGAAAAGGCTCACCCAAAATGTCCACCCTGTTATGGACCTTTGCATAACAGTTTAAAAGACTTATAACTTAAACTTATGTGCAAAATCTTTACTTTGGGCCTGTTTTCTTGTCAGCACATGATTTTACTTCTTTTCTTTTTTTATCACAGACGATATTTCAGAGGTAATATTTGATGTCAATTGCTCTAGCTTCTAAAATCAACTGGGAGATTATAATGTACAGATGGGGGGGTTGGTCATTTATGGATCAGTTCCAAGCACCAGATTTAATCCATTTTCCTAAAATGAACATCATTTTTTTGTATTTTCTGGTTTCCTTGTGCTATTTCGCATCATAATTCCTTTCCCTTTTCTTTCGGTTGTGTGTTCACAGAGACACGCTAATCCGTTTTCAGCATCGTTAAGGGCTGTAAGTCTATAAGCCGTCCTTTAGAAGGGTAATTTAATAGAGTATCAATACGGGCACTTAATTGCACAATGACTATTGACGACGCCTTTAAACAGCTCCGTGAAGTCACGACTTACCTAATGGAGATGAGATTGGCCCACTTGCCACTATTCAGGGCATAAATTGAGTCGGTCATCGACAGCCGGCCCGTTTGACCACAGATGAAGCATGTACACACCTTCTCTTTGATTAAAGACCATCCACGCTCCCGCAGCGCTGAGGACTGGGCGAACAGAAATGTAATGAAATCAATTCAAAATAACAGTGACCCAGTGTGCATCACACACCCAAAACCGTTCAGGTAAAGGAATTTTTTTATTTATTTTTTTAACAGCTGTTTTGTGTCCGGGAAAACCAAGTGAGAAAATATGACTGTACCCTAAAGGCTAGCAAAGAGGACGTCATATTTAGCATGTCCTAAGTTTGCCGAAAAACAGAAGTTCCTGAGTTGACAAGGGTGGAGTTTGAGTTCAATTTGATCCCCACAATAGCGTTAGCTAGCTTTATAGCGAATTTGGCTCCTGATTTTTACAGTAGCCAGGTCTGGAAAAGTCTCTCATTTCTAGAAATTCAGAAAACACTTTGGAAAAATGTTCAAATATAGACTCAAGACACTAAGGTCACTAAAAATCTGTAGTCTTTAAAACTTCCCTTATTAGCGCAGCCTCCCTAATGCACATGGCATTTCATGTTTTATATTCCCATGATACAGTTAAGTAACCCTTAAAGATTAAGTTTAAAGTGAACAAAGAAAGTCTGGAACGTTTTTAAAAAATCAATCGTGGAAACAGTCTGGAAGCCAAGTTTGAATTAGCCTACACAATATAATAGTTAACCTGATGTTAGCTAGCTTGCTGGCAAACTTGACTACTTGGCTAATTACACAAAATATAAATTTACCTAAAATCAACTTGTTAGCTAACGTATTACTTATTGTCAGATATCAGGATTAAGGAACGTGAACATAGAAAATCTATCTGGGGGAAAAGTCTTGAAAAGTCTGGAATTTTCTTTCACAAGGGAAGGACAAAAGCCCGGCTAGCAAACTTGGCTACTTGGCTAAGCTAAGCTTCACACTTATTACTTCTTGTTTGCTAACTATTTATCTAGCTAGCTAGGTAGTTAGCCAACTTATTACTTATTGTTTGCTAAGTCGTTAGCTAGCTAAAATGTGCACAGTGCTGCTTTCGAGTAGCTGACTAGCATAGCTAATTTTGCTAGACTAATTTACTACGCCATTAAAATGTCATATGATTGACTTGGCTGAAGTGAAATGTACCACTGTGATTCTTCAAAAGCCCATCAGCAGCACTTTGGAGCTAAACACAGAGACGTGTGACTCAGCATCTCTCACACACACACACACACACACACACACACACACTTAGGTCAAACACCTGGAATAGATGTGACGCCCCAAATCACAGTAGTCAGATATTGACTCCTTGTGATCCACCTCAGTGTTCGAGACGCAGCAGCTCTGAGCACCAGAGAATGACTGGCACTGACACACACACACACACACACACACACACACACACATGTCCCGGTGTTGTAGGATCTCCCCCCACCACAAAGGACAGAAAGGAAGTGCAGTCGATAGCTCATTGATCCTGGACGTGAAATATATGGAAAGTGAGTGTATTAGTGTGCCACTTATAGATGTATGTGTACGATTGCTGGCCTTGTTTTGAGCATGCCAGGGCTCAAAATACACACTGCTGGTAAATATTGGCCCTGTGGGTGCAGAAGTGGGAGTGGTAAGCGGGTAGCGTTGGTGCCTCACAGCTCCGGGGTCCGGGGTTTGATCCTGAGCTCGGGTTACTGTCTGCTTGTTTGTGTGGATTTTCTCCAGGTTCTCCGGTTTCCTCCTACTTCCCAAAAACATGTTGGATTGGCTGCTCTAAATTGCCCCTACGTGTGAATGAGTGAATGAGTGTGTCCAATCCAGGGAGTATTCCTGCGCTCAGTCTTTCCGTCTTACTGAAGATGAATTAATTAATTAGGAGAGCCCATTGTAAATCCTCAATAACCAATCACACACAGCTTAGCTTGAACACCTGGAGAGCACATGGTGTTCCAAATCACAATAGTAACTAGAAATAGTAAGAGCACAGGTCTACACACCATATTTACAATATGACTGTGCCGATGCAGAGTCGATGGCAGAACCTTCCTGGTTTTCCTCACCTCACTCCTGTTTCGGCTCCGCCCTGACCACACCTCCTTATCACTACCGTCACCATTTCCTCATTATTAGTCTCATTAGGATTCATTATATGTACAGACGAGTGACAAATGAAAGGAAAAACCAACATAAAGTGTGTTAGTAAGGTTTTTGGGCCACCATGAATCACCAGAACAGCTTCAATGCTCCTTCCCATAGATTCTACAAGTCTCTTAAACTGTACTGGAGGAACTGATGTAGAACCATGATGATGGTGGTGGAGCCGCTGTCTAACACATCACTCCAAAATCTCCCACAGGTGTTCAATTGGGTTGAGAATCTGGTGACTGTGAAGGCCACCGTACATGATTTACATCATTTTCATACCCATCATATATCATTCAGTGACCCCTCGTGACCTGTGGATGCACTCATTTATTCAGGAAGTCAGCAATTATAAGTCGTGGTCCTTGTTTGACAGTTCCTGGACTTTGTTTCGTGTTTTTTTAACCTTTGCTGGCCTGTTCAAATTCATATGAATATGAATTTGTCTATGCTAACTGTGTCTGCCTGTGATTGGACCCCCAGTATGGATTCTGACCATGATTCCTGAATAAGTTAAATAAAGAGACTGCTCTCAGCTGTTACTGTAAGGAAAAATAAAAGTTCAGAGCAGGTCCAGCTTATTGTGATGATTATCGATGTACACCTGTGATCATAAGATCGCTAGTTTTAGTCCCAGGAACGGCCAGAGGTTGAAAGGAGTGAGCCTGTATCTAGAGGGATACCTATGCCACTGCCCTGTCCTACCATGTCCGGGTCCCTGAGCGAGGCCTTTAACCCTTAACTTCTCCAGGGGTGCCTGAGAGAATGTTCCTGCTGTCAAACCCTGTATTTCTTGTCATGTGTAAGAATTCTGTTCTATTTCTGCTTGAGTCCACTTTATCCGGGGGAGTTATATTACACAACTTTTACCCTGATTACAGCAACGATTCCAATTCCTCAAGCTGAGTGTCGGCCCTGCTTTACAGATTTACGAGGCAGTCGGGGTCGACGATTGGCACAGCAAACCGAGAAGTGTGAGAAGAGCAAAGACTCTATTTTGAGTTTCAGGCCAATCGGAGTGAGTTGGAGTTTATCCAACATGTTTGATTTGACCCGATGCAGTCTGGTAGATGCTGCTCACTGAATCGAATCTGACCGATATTCCGTCAATAATAATGAAAATGGAGAACACTTCAAACTAAGATTGGCCTACTTGCCACTATTCAGGGCATAAATTGAGTTGCCTGACAGCCGACCTGTTATAATAATAATAATAATAATAATAATAATACTTATTTCTAGAGCACTTTTCATTTTGAGTTCAAAATCTCAAAGTGCTTTACATATAAAAAGATCAGAAAGTCAAAACAAAGTATGATTTATGATCAAGCACATTAAAGAACCCATGTACAATCACTAATGACTTGACTATAAATATAGTGTTAGTGCTATAAATCATAAAGTTTATTTAACAAGATAAAAGGATTTTAATCTGGATTTAAAAACACATATAGAGTTATGGAGCGTTCCTAACGTTCTCTGGAGCACTGTTCTAGAGTTTAGGAGTGATATAAGAAAAACATCTTCCACCGGCTGAGCTGTGAGTGATGCTCAGGATTAACAGTAGACCTGCCTCAGCTGAGCGAAGCGCTCGGGATGGGCTGTACTTCTTCAGAAGATCAGCAAGATACACCGGAGCTAAAACCATTTAGAGCTTTAAACATCATACGCAGAAAGAATACAGGAAGTTGATAAAGAAAAATGATGGACAGGGACTCATGGCTGCGATGGAGCTCCTCAATGGAGGACAAACGGAGCTGTAAGCAGGAGCACGAGAAAAAAAGCTGGGTTTCAATAGCTGAAGCTTTGAACCAATCAGTGAGACCTCCATGTTGGGTTTTTTCCTAGTTATGTGAAAGCACGTCTTTTCATACAAGTTAGGTGTGTTCACTTTGGTTCAGCATCAACCCAGTTGTTAGTGTGTGTTCCCCAATTTTTTAGTCGGCAAAAATATCTTTAAAAAAAATGAGTCAAAGTGTGAGTCTGGTCTTTTCGTCTGGATTTTTTTTTAAAGTTGTGTTGTGTAGGCTTTATTGGAACTGCACCAGTGTCCTCTCGTGACCTGGAAGTCATTTGTAACCAAATACAGCCAAGCATTTCTTGCACGTGATGTCACCTTCATGGTCCACTTGCACTTCTGAAGGGAAAAATGTGATGTGTAATATATTTTTAACACATTTGCTGTGAGTACAGAGTCAGCCAGGACATTTTACAGTCATGAAATTAATAATGTCAAAACTGCACATGGTTCCTTTAAGACCGACAGAGGGAAGAGTCAGAGGAGGCTAATATTTCAGAGGGACCGCGTTTACGGGTAAAGACGCTGAGACCAGAAACAACAGAGAACCAGAGTTATAAATATATCTAAATATAACTCCAGTGACCCGTAGTTCTCAGAAAAGAAATATAATGCTCTAAGATCTGCGTATAATCGCTCCCTATGATCCAGTTCAGGATGAGACCAAAAGCAGAACCTAACTGCAGAACAGGGCTTAAAAAAATGGGAAACAAATTTTGATAAAGTCACCAAAAGATATTGCAAATCTTTGAAATTGGAAGGGTATGAGTTCAAATGTGAGAACTGTCAGAGAGCCACAAATGGGCCCTTAACCCTTTAATGGTCTGCTTCACCATTTGGTTGAGCATCTTTTTTAGTAAGAATATTTTTTTGAAACAAATTCTCAGCCACTCGTTTGAGGTACGTTATTTTTTTTTCAATTTCCTTTAATTATTTATTATTATTTATTATTTATTTTCAAAGATATTTTGATGTATTTTTATGCAAATACACAAAAAATATATTTTTTTACACAACGATAAACTTAAAAAAAAAACTTTTAATTATTTTTGGTATTTTTATGTTTTATATTTTAGTTAATAGTTTATGTTTTAAAATATTATTATATTATTATAATTTACTCATTTTATATGCTTTTATTCATCAGCTCTCAAAATTTATTTTATTTAGGTTTAAATAAATAACCATCACCAATAATTGACATCTAAACCATTTGGTAGAGGTTCATAATAGAAAAAAACTAGCATGGTTTGTTACTAAAAAATTGAAGAATGTTACTGTTATAAAAAACATTGTTTGGTATTATTATTTCCATAAAATACTAAGAAATTCAAAGAATTCATTTGTATTTTTTTCTTGGTGAGACCATTAAAGGGTTAAGCAAAAGTGTTTGCCAAATGAATAAATGTAAATTGACACTGAGTTGCATCTGAGATGTTCATGAGAGTTTGTGAGAGTGTGTGCAGGTTTCATATAGATGCCTATAGAAGTGTGTGTGTGTGTGTGTGTGTGTGTGTGTGTGTGTGTGTGTGTGGCAGTAACCCAAGCTGGAGAATCTCTAGGGAGCAGAGCTGAAGCCGTTACACTCAGGATCTCATGTGGTGCCCACATCTGCCTCTGTCTCACTCATCACACACACACACACACACACACACACACACGTGCTTACACTAGCACCATGCACACTTACATGCAAACAAACACGCAAGCAGATTCTGCATGTGCTTACACACGCACACACACCGTATACATTTACACTTCAACAGACGTGCAAGCATCAACAGATTATAGATTTTCACACATACATGTGCTTACACCACACACAGCATGTAGCCTTAATACAAAATACACACGTAAACTCACACACAATCACAATGCATGTGCTTACACAGCAAACAGACATGTAAACAAACACATGGACAAACATGTAAACATGCTTACACACGCACACACACCATGTACACTTACATGCAGACAAACATATATGTGTACACACACAAAATACAAGATCATGCACATGGTTCACATGAGAGGACTCATGGAGGAATCAGTGGGGTGTTTATTGAAATATGAGATGCCGTTTCGGCTGTTAATTATACTTTACCTCACACACACGCACACACACACACACACACACACACACAATATGCTCTGACATTCATACAAAATGCTCTCACTTTCACCAAAAGTCATAGTCATAGTCCATAGCATCGGTGAAAACACAGGCAGAAAGAGTTAAACAAGGATAACTGATAATCGATAACCAGACAAACAGGCAAGTGTCAAAACCAAGAAACAAACACATGAACATTAGGAAAAACTCTGGAAAACAGGAAGCAGGTGAACACAATCAGGGAAACAAACCAATGACAAGACGTGGTGAAGACCAAACAACAGAACAGGAACTAAACACACACACACACACACACACAGTGTTGTTGCCATGAAAGCGTGACACGGGGGGGGGCCGAGATTGTGACACTCACATTTCACACAAAATGCTTTAACAT
>JAOUQW010000030.1:771810-782494 GCA_028565825.1 Olivaichthys viedmensis | reverse complement strand
ACACACAGTGTTGTTGCCATGAAAGCGTGACACGGGGGGGGGGGCGAGATTGTGACACTCACATTTCACACAAAATGCTTTAACATTCAAATAATGTGTTCTCAGATTCATGAAATGATTCATCACATTCACACTAAATTCTCTCACATTCACACAAAATACTCTCACATGTAAACAAAATGTTTCTACATTCAGTACTTTACCTCTCACACAAACACAAATTGCTCTCAAATTCGCATAAAATGCTCTCATATTTACACTAAATACTCTCAAACTCACGCAAAAATGTTCTCGCATTCATAAATAAATTCTCACACAAACACATAATGCTCACATTCACACAAAATACTCTTACATTCCTACAAAATGATCTCACATTCACACAAAATACTCTTACATTCACACAAAATACTCTCACATTCACACAAAATACTCTCACATTCACACAAAATGATCTTACATTCACACAAAATACTCACATTCACACAAAATGCTCTCACATTCACACAAAATGATCTTACATTCACACAAAATACTCACATTCACACATAATGCTCACATTCACACAAAATGCTCTCACATTTCTACAAAATGATCTCACATTCACACAAAATGCTCTTACATTCACACAAAATACTCTCACATTCACACAAAATGATCTCACATTCACACAAAATGCTCTTACATTCACACAAAATACTCTTACATTCACACAAAATACTTTCACATTCACACAAAATACTCTTACATTCACACAAAATGCTCTCACATTCACACAAAATGATCTCACATTCCTACAAAATGATCTCACATTCACACAAAATACTCTTACATTCACACAAAATGATCTTACATTCACACAAAATACTCTTACATTCACACAAAATACTCTCACATTCACACAAAATACTCTTACATTCACACAAAATACTCACATTCACACAAAATGCTCTCACATTCACACAAAATGCTCACATTTAGACAAAATGCTCTCACATTCACACAAAATACTCTCATTCACACAAAATACTCTTACATTCACATACAATACTCTCACATTCACAGAAAATACTCACATTCACACAAAACACTCACATTTTATATTACATTTGATTCCATATACAGAAGAAATATCACCAGGAACCTAATTTTCTGAATCTGCCCAACATGTTATACAGACCTTTAATTCATTGTAGATGTCGTAGTTCAATGTCTTTTCCAAACATACAGTACGTGCTTTCTATGATGGATGAAATGGAACAATAAAGTATCTGTCTTTTGTCTTGTACAATCCTCTGATATAAAGTCCACACAATTCAAATAAACTGACATAAAACCCCTAGATTTTCAATGTCAGTGTAGTTAAAGGTTGAAGTGTATGACTCTTGTAACAGATAAAACACTATGACTATTGCTTATGATTAGTGTGTGTGTGTGTGTGTGTGTGTGAGAGAGAGAGAGAGAGAGAGAGAGAGAGAGGTTAAGTGGTGGATGTGAGAGTGTTTTGTACGTGAAAGCAGTTTGTGTACAACCATTGTATGGAGGTAAAAGTAGTGAACATGAGAGGATAAAGTGTGTGTGTGTGTGTGTGTGTGAGGTAAAACTAGTGTGTATGAGAACATGTGAATGTGAGGTAAACTAGTGAATGTAAGAGTATTTCATGCATGTGTAAAAGGTGAAGCTTCGATTAAGGAACCTTAAATGTAAACACTTGTGGTGTTTTCACACCTGCTGAAAGAATCTGGCGAGTGTTTGAGCAGATCGGTTTATCTGCGAGTGTTCACACAGTTTGTCTGATTAGCTGAAGATACCAGCACCCTTCAAAGGACAGATTAGCGCTGCGTGTTCAGGCCTTTTATCTTCAGGAAAGTTACAGATTTAAAAAACAGCAGGTCGCTGAAATCTGCGCGTGGGAGACATTCACAGAGCTGATAAAGTCAAGCTTTGAACCTTTTTAGGTAAAGAACTGCTGCTGTCTTGGACACATTATTTTATTTAAACCTGTGAAACTGCCAAAGACTTGCCTGTGACTCGAAGAAATATATTCACTCTAAAAAACTAGATGTAAAAATGAAATCAGTGTCATCAACACAGTCGCAAATCAACACCTCACACACATTAACACACACACAACATACTCACACATGTAAACAGATGCAGAAAAATCACTGCGATTTGCAATGTCTTTAAACGATATTAGCCAAAACAGCTGGCCTGTGATTAGAAGGGAATTAATAATATTGTAATTAATAAATAAATAATCGAATTAATGAATTTAAAAAGTGAAATCACTTATCTGGACACAGATTACAAACGCATGTTTAGTTATTTATGCAAATAGTTAATTACTAATGCATATTTATTAACAAATATACATTTATTTACAAGCACATATTTAGTTATACATGTACAATTAATTACAAATGCACATTTAGTTATAATTGCAGATTTAATTATAAATTTGGTTAGTACATGCACATTACATTACATTTAGTTAAAATCTCCCTAAGCTTTATAAATGTATGAAAACTGTTACTGCAATGTTTTTTTTAAGAATCAGGAGAGGCTGAAAACCTCACTGGAAAATTTGGGTTACCCTGCACGCCTCACTTCGATCAAATCCCTGTACGCTGGTCTCATTTGCATAAAGGTAAACTCCGCTCAACGTTTTTGTGTCGCTAGCCCCGCCCACTTCCTGCAGTCCTGGTGACCTTCACTTATTTTTGACCCTTTTAGCTTCCTTTCCATTTTCCTTATTTGGTCGTTGTTTCCTGTCCTGTGTTGTGAACACTGTCGCTCTCTTGTTATTTGTCCCAGTCCTTCTTTTTTTTTGGAGCTAACTCTATTGAAGCGCTTTGTTTTTCTTGTCTTGCAAATCGACACGTTTCGCTAAGTTGAGTCTGCATTTAACATCTGCCTGGATTTTGACCCCTGCTGGACCACTGCTGGAAGAAAAGGTACTGTACAGGTACATTTTGGGTTCCCAGGTCACAAACAATGCAAATGTACATTGAAGGCACATTTCATTCCAATTATGTACATTAAAGGAGTTTTAAAGGCTCATTACATTCACTTTACGCAGTAACTAAACGTGATGAGCGTTTGTACCCTGACAGGTACATTTTAGTCGTTTTTTTTTCCTGCGTGTGTGCAAATATCAGGGATCTGGAAACTCGGCAGATGGCTCCACTCTGCTCTCCTGAGTCCTCCATGTTACAGACAGCTGGCAGTATTGGGCAGCCACCTCAGCTCACCTTAAAAGATCGTCTTTCCGGACAGTTTCACAATTTTCACAGTCTGTGAGGCGCTCGCTGCATGTTACTCCTGTCGCCACTGTCCCATTTGCTCCAGTCAGATCTGTCTGTGAGGTTCACGTTGCTACACATGGGGCTCTTCAAACTCCCATCCAGTCAATAACCTTCCTCCCGTCGTCCCGTCCCCCCCGTCCCGCTATTTACACCAATAAACTGGGTTTATTTCATAAAGAAATGTTTTATCTTAAGAATCATTCAAGAATCCATTATTAAAACTGAGTCAAGTGCAAATGTTTGCGTACTCTCAGGACAAAACAAAGTCGGCTAATTGAATTTATAGAAACGAGACATATAATGTGTTCGATTGCACTATTGCAATGTTAATCATTATCACAGATAACAAAAATGGTCAAATAATGTATGTTAGGATGTTAATAGTAAAATTAAAATGACATTTTAATTAATACGTTCAAAAGTTTGCGTCTCACTTTTCTGTATGTGATATAAATAATTCTCTAATAACTTTTGCCTTTCTTTATAACCTCTTTCATATCCTCTGAGCAGCTTTCAGATCCCTTCAGGTGTAATATTTCTGCCACCACACACACACACACACACAAGATTGTTGTCTTGTTCTAGGATACATCATTCAAAAGTTTGCATCCTTTTTGGTTTTTCCATTCAAAAACCATAGGGGATGCAAACCTTTGCACTCAACTGTATTGTGCAAAACCACTCAACGGAGTGTGATTGCACCTTAGCGACGCAGCTGCACGAATTAGCCGTGTAAGGTCACTCACAGTCCTTTGACACGAAAACGACGTAATGTTATTAGCATTGAAAGTCGCTCGACGCTGTCTTCATGTGCCGAGAGTTTCTTTCTCTTCTCTAACCTCATCAAATAGATTAGTGCCGTAATCAAATATTGATCAGAGCCTGACGGATGAATTGATGGAGTGAAGCATGAGAAACAACGCACATCCGAACATTTGAGTCTCCGATCGGAAAACAGGGACGGAGGGTAGAGAAAAGGAGGATGGGGAAAAAATAAATAAATAAAAATCAATATATTTACAGCATTGGCCTAGAAACTGCATCTTCGACACAGACGAGTCGCGAATAATATTTTCAGATAAGGTGCTTCTCTGAAGTCCAAGCACAAGAGGAGAGAAAAAAAAATCACAGATCGTGCACATGAACTTTCACCTTTCACCTTCAACCCCTTGCGTCGTGCAGATTGTGAAAAATCAATCCATCCAATCAATAAGCAGAGACAAAAAAAAAATATCTTGTCGCTAACTGGGTAATCGCTTTTGAGACAGTCATCGCGGTCTCGTGGAGTGAAAGAGCAATTGGAGGGGATATATATTGCGGAAGAGCAGAGAATTAGGTTTCGTTTATGGTTCTTCATCGTGCAAATGTTAATCGTCAATAAACTTTCTCCGGTTTCAGGAAAGAAAGGAGTGCGCTCAGGTTGGGGAGCCATTTTGTCGAGGTGTGTGTGTGCAGCACCGCTGTGTGAAATGGAGTCCTCGCAGAAATGGCTCCAGTCTCCAATCTGCAGCCGGAACAAAAAAAACAGGAGACATTTGTTTGCTGGAGCAGCGAAGCTCATGTGTTGGATGTTATTATAAAGTAACAGCTGATAGTAACGTATAATAACGTATACAGTCGGATCCAAAAGCCCACTATTAAAAGGAAGTTGTATTTCAAAGTAGTTATGTTTATTTTATTTATTATTAAATATTGTTAATCAAAAACTAATACCATTTTAACAAGCTGAATTTTACAGTTAAATATATGATAAAAGTCCTCACTTTAAAAATAAAGAGCAGAAAATAATAAATGGTAGGTTTCCTTTTTTTAACTTCAGGTGATTTTATTTATTACATAATCACACGTGTTAGTCTCAGACTGAAGCCGCTGGTACATGTAGAAAAACATTGTTCTCATCACAATAAACAATTTTTAATAATTTCTCTCTTATTTCAATTGTCTGTTTTTACAGTAAATGACACTGAATCCAGTGTAACAGCTTGAAATGTTTTCAGAATTCGGGAACTGTAAATAGGTGCAAATAACCTGATCACATTTATATAACATTAAAGTTGTTCAACTAAATAAGCCAATGGACTGAAAAAAAAAAACATTTTTAAATAGCAAAATAAATACTTGTTCTTTCAGTCACAGCTTCTTCTTAAGGTCAGGCTCTTTTCCAGTCTCAGGCCTAGTTCACACGAACACGGGTAAATCTGAAAACGCCATTTTTATGTTTTGGCCACACTCGCGTTGTCGGTTTCCCGTCCACAATGAAACGCAAAAAACAATAGAAAACGGCATGCATAGCGAAGCACTCTGTTGTAAGGTTCTACAACCTTTAAGGGTTCCCCCAGAGGGACAACCGGAGAACTCTTAAGGGTTCTAGATTTGACCTTTTTTTCCTAAGAGTATAGCCAGATTGCTAAAAACTGGAAATGTATTTCTGTTATTCGGTGATAGTAATATAAAAACACATTTCACATTCATCTATATATCATTACTGTGCAAAAGTCTGAGGCACATGTAAAGTGTAATGTAAAATTGTGCTCTTTTTCTAATGACACACGAATGCAGAAGATAAAATAAACATGTAAGACAAAATCTATATTAAACATTTAGAGTGCGTAAGACTTTTGCACAGTGCTAGAAAAGCGTACTGACTGAATCAATATCAGATGTTAGTCATCAATAGACTAATTAATTCCGTGTGTTACACTTGTGAGCCTGGATGAAATGTATGAGGTCATGCTATTTAAAAAAAAAGAAAGAAAATGGAGCAAACGGTGTGTGAACAAGAGATTCAGACTCAGATAGAGTTCAGTTTTATATGATTTCTCGAACAGCTCGAAAAAATGGATTCATCTCCGTTTGAAATAATGGATTATTGAAGAATAAGTATCAGTTTTGGATAACTGATAGTGGACTGTAAATCCATTATTTAGAGAGTTAGAGGAGAAGGCAGGCCGCCGGAGTCTAGTCGCCCGTCTGAAAGCTCTCGGCGGAAAGCGAAAGTGTGGAAAAAAAACCCGAATACGTGTTTAAATTTGGCCGGAAAGCGCATCTCTAGCCTCGTCCTGATGTCATGCATCTTAATTATGGGGATGCAGGGGTCGGCCCCGCGCGATGTTATCTCTCTCCGGCTCATCTAATGAACACACTCTCGGGTCTCTTTCGCCTGTGCGTCTGCAGATAAGCATCTGCCCCCCCCACCGCCCCAACGCCACTCAAAAGCTCCAGTTTCAGGTTTCTGCCGCTTTTACTGCGAGAGCCTGCATTAATTTGGCCCGAAATGAAATAAGCAATAATCAGATTCCACAACACACATTCCCCTGCTTTTAAACACGGATGGCAGGTGCATGGCTTTGTGCTTTTTTTCTGTGGAAAAGCGCATTATTGCTGCGGTGAAGGGAAAGGAAATGTTTGAAGAAGAATCGCTAGAAAAGACTCTTCCTATTACTTTGCGTTATTCATTTGCTAGCTAATTGTCTAATTAGCTTGCGAGACAGAAGGCCAAGGGATGCTAAACACTCCTCATGTCTAGCTTTATGTTATGGATAACTCTACGTTTTATTTTATTACTAGCATTTGGAACATTTATTAAAATGCCTGACATTCCAGTAAGAGCACTAACTAGCCATGAATTCTAGCATTTGGGACAGAAGTCTCTTGCTGCGTTCAAATGGGGTCACGGGGTCACCTTGTTCACGGGAAACGTTTCTCAATATGGCGGAACCTATGGGCGTTTGGTTAGCATTCGATGCTAAATGTAATTACAGTATAATATTAGTCATATGGAATCTTTTGTTAGAAATTAACCAACACATCTGAGGTAAATGTTAATGTTCCGGACAGTTTTGTCCCGTTTCCACTGTGTTTACATTGGGTGAATAACAGACTTCACGGCCATGTGCTGTCATTGTGTCATTGGCTAAGCTGATGATTAGATAGCGTCCGTATTTCCCAGTTGCCTAGCAACGGTGGTCTCACAACACATTGCGTAATCGCCTACCTGTGTCAAAAAGCACAAATTCGCAAGGTCCGTTCTAGAATCTGGTTTGAAATTCTAGAATCTGATGACAAGAGTTCTAGAATCTCCAGCGCAACTCCATCAAACAATCGTGTCTCAACAAAGCAAAGCCTTGAGAGAGAGAGAGAGAGAGAGAGAGAAAGAGAGAAAAAAATGAAATCAGACACGCCGGGTAATTTATCGGCCTCGTTCAGCTCAAGGAGGAGGGAAAAAAAAGCGCCAGCTGTTCCCAGAACAGTAGCGGATCGATGGGGGCAGCAGGAGGGGGATTTAGAGGGGCCACGGTGCCAGGCGGTGCCAGCGGGGGAGAGAGAGAGAAAGAGAGAAGGGCGCCAGACGAGACAACACCCTGGGAGAGAGAGAGAGAAATGGAGGAGAAGAGAGAAAACTAGCTGAACAAAAGAGACCAGGAGAGAAAGATGGAGGTGAGAGGAAAGCAGTGAAGATGGATAGAGAGAGAGAGAAAACAAGACAAAAGAAGGAAGAGACAGGACACTGGATTCAGGTGGCTGACTCGTTATCAAGCCAAGGGTTGGTTTTGAGGAAACTCGATCTCGCACCGAATTCGTAAAAAAGGGATTTAATTGGATTTTAAACAAGGTTGTAATTAAAGGGATGAGCATTGAGGACATAAAAGTGGAAACGGATGTGGAGGAAACATGGCATGTGTGCATGTTTTTATAAATAAAATTATAAAAAAGGAAGGTGGAGTAAAAAAAAAAGAGATGAGCGAACGCCGAAATGGAGGGAGGTTTGGCCGGATGCGCTTCATTCAGGCTGCCCTTCACTTCATCATAAACTGAGGTTCATGGCTTCTACTTCCCTCTCTCTCTCTGTCTTTCTCTCTCCGCCTCAGCTGAAGATGTGGCTCACCTCTGGCCTCGGCGCTGACTGCTATCTCTCCATCCATCCATCTTCAGACAGGCTGCCTCCCTCCCTCTCTCGTTCTGCAGCCAACCAGCGCTTCCTATTGATTTATCGATTGCCGTCTGCCCGTGCAGACTCGGCGTGCTCAGCCTGCCTCACTGCATAGATTTTTACTCTACAGCTCTCCTCCGTTCCCTCGTCCCTGTCCTCCATTTTTCCTCCTTTTTTCCTCCCCGTCTGCTCGCCTCTTCACCCCCAGCTGGGGGAACCGAGTGGACTCGATGTGGATTCAGAGCAGGCCGAGGTCCAGTGTACCTACAGAGATGAACTTTATTCTTTCTATCCCTCTCTTTCTCCATCTCTCAATCCATCTAGGCCCATTTCCATCCAAACGTTTCACAAACAGTAACCAAATAAAAAAAAAATTTTAATTAAATAAAATAAAGTGTCTGCCCATCGACTAATTTCTTCTTCTGAATATTTTGAATAAGAGTGACAAGATGGCGTCAACAAAACAGCACCAGCCAAACACACACACAGTCATAGAGAGACACATTGCATTTTTGTTTCTACTTCTAGAAAGTACCGGATCTTTTGGCACCAGAAAACTGGAAACTGCTTTTTTTGGCCACCAGTTCCAAAGTTTCCAGCTGTGTGTTTTTTGGTACCTGCTTGAGATCCTCATCTACAGGACCTACTGCATCACACAATGTGCAACATCAAACACACAGACAAACACAGAGCTACCTTGGAGCCGTAAATTTGATATGCTTTTCCTTTGATATCCTAGATATGAACTTTAGTATAAGTTGTTTTAGCAAATAGCCAATCAGACAAATGAACAACGTTAATCCAAGCACTTTTTACACCACATTAACTTCTCCTGCAGGACTTCTTTGTGTCTTTATATGCAAAGAAAAACTGAAGCGTCATCTTCTCTCAGTTTAGTTCTGGTCTTTTTTTTTACAAGCCACATTATAAACACACGCATGCGTTTACCAGAACTCTATGAGCTCATCCTCCGTCTCTGGGGCGGAGTGTTTATATGCCTCTTCTCCATTTTTTCCATTTTTCTTTTTTTTTCTTCTTCTAGCTCTGTTATTGGCAGTTACCTGCCATCCAATCACATTGCTGACCGTCTCGCACAACAAGGAACTGGTGTAGGTTTTCAGTTGCAAAAGTCAGAGGTGTGAAAATAAAAGTAGTTCTCTGATCATTGTGGAGCGAGATCAGAAGGCTTAAAGACAGTGTAAAGTGGGAAATCATTGTGTGTGTGTGTGTGTGTTTGTGTGTGTGTGTGTGTGTAGGGGGGTTTACATGCATGCACACACACATGCTCACACATACAGAAAGTGTCAGCAGGTCCAGAAGATTGGATGACAAGGTCGGAGCTGTGGCTGCCTCCGGCCTCGCTGACGGTAAGACCAATTGATCGATACACTCCGTCACATGCACCGGGTGTTTTTGTGGAAACGAACCCCATCACAGCGTCACACACGCAAACACACACACCATCCTCCGGTCCTGTTTATAACACGCCGTCCTGTGATCCTGGGTAAACATTGGGTGGCTGTTGTTATATTTCATATTAGGAGGCCCTTTTTCTTTTTTTCTTTTTAAATCTTGACTTAAAACACTTTTTATTTATTAATTATTGAAGAAAGCAGATATTTACTGAGTGAACCGTGTACGCATGCTGTTTCCTGTTTTAGCACAATCTGTAAAGCACTTTGGTCAACATAAGTTTGGCTGTTAATTATGATATATAATAAAATTGCACTTACTTAAACCATATTTTCTGGATTATACAAAAAAAAATACTCTGGATTATAAAACTAAATTCATAAACTCTAAATTCTTAGATAAAATATCATTATTTACATCGCTAGAATAGGACATAGTAAATACTTCGCAAATATTTGGTAGGGCTGCACAATATGGCAAAAATATCAGATCACAATCCACAATATCACAAATATATTGTTACACTAAACAATATGTAATACGCTATTTAGTTTTGCTGAGGTTTGCTAGCAAAACAGTGGTGACACGTTATAAAATATATATTTAAAAAAGTGTTTTTTGAATAATAAAATCAAACAAATGGTAAAAAAAAGGAGATTTTAACATCCAATAACTTACTCAGTAATGGAGTTGGTTATAGCAGTGTTATAAATGTACTAACGATACCTGTAATATTTTCAGAACGTGTATCGTGACGTAATTTATTGTGATATTAATATCATATCGTCATATCACCCAGTCCTAGTATTAGGTCTTAGTATGTGATTTGAGACACAGCTCAAGAGGAAGAGGACCGAATACCGTGAATAAGCATCACCTCCTATTTTCCCTGGCTGTAACTATGATGTCATTATTGAGCACACGAGCATCTCCTCTGAGACCAGACACATAAAGGTGTTTATCCACACACACACACACACACACACACACACACACAGAGACAGACACACACAGAGACAGACACACACAGAGA
>JAOUQW010000030.1:717917-724375 GCA_028565825.1 Olivaichthys viedmensis | reverse complement strand
CAGCTTCCTGTAGTGATACACTCGGCCCCGCCTCCTCAGCTTCCTGTAGTGATACACTCGGCCCCGCCTCCTCAGCTCCCTGTAGTGATACACTCAGCCCCGCCTCCTCAGCTCCCTGTAGTGATACACTCGGACCCGCCCCCTCAGCTCCCTGTAGTGATACACTCGGCCTCGCCTCCTCAGCTCCCTGTAGCGATACACTCAACCCCGCCTCCTCAGCTTCCTGTAGTGATACACTCAACCCCGCCTCCTCAGCTTCCTGTAGTGATACACTCGGACCCGCCCCCTCAGCTCCCTGTAGTGATACACTCAGCCCCGCCTCCTCAGCTCCCTGTAGCGATACACTCAGCCCCGCCTCCTCAGCGCCCTGTAGTGATACACTCAACCCCGCCTCCTCAGCTTCCTGTAGTGATACACTTGGCCCCGCCTCCTCAACTCCCTGTAGCGATACACTCAGCCCCGCCTCCTCAGCTCCCTGTAGTGATACACTCAACCCCGCCTCCTCAGCTTCCTGTAGTGATACACTTGGCCCCGCCTCCTCAGCTCCCTGTAGCGATACACTCAGCCCCGCCTCCTCAGCTCCCTGTAGTGATACACTCAACCCCGCCTCCTCAAAATGTTACAATAGTTCAATGTTCCAGGTAATACTTTAGGCTTTTTGGCAGAATAACTGGTGATTCGTAGCGAAATGTAGCATGAAAGTTGCAAGTATGTTAACTGAGATTTGTAATCGTAACCTCAGCGTTGGAAAGACGTAACACGAGGGTTGGACTCACGAAATTTAGGTAACAATCACAGTTGCAGACGTATTTATAAAAGTTACGTAAATGATCTTTTACTGGAATATAACTCCATATTGTTTTGTTCTAATTTTTGGAGCCTGCGTGTGTGTGTGTGTGTGTGTGTGTGTGTGTGTGTGGGGGCTGTTAGTTGTTCCGGGTGGATTTATAATACACTTATACAGAGCCTTAAAGATCTGTATATGTGAAGTCAGCTAGGAGGGTTAAAGATCCTTAAACCAGCGAGTCTTTCATTTTTTTGTGCACAGATTGTTTTTTCCAAAATATTCTTGTGTAAAGCCAAAGAATCCTACAAAATTCGTAATAACTTCAAATAAGTGAAGATGATTTATTTGGATTTCATATGAAGGCTACAAGCAAGCGCTAACCCCGCCCCCTTACGGGAACTTTAACCAATCAGAACACCAGTTGGATGGCATGAATTATGTTGTAATGTTGTACAATCACCTTCGTCTTGCTGCCATTTAGGTGACGCTTGCTGCACACACACACACACACACACACACACACACACACCTTGTTTTTGGATCACTCCAGCAGTACGCTTTAACAGGAATCTTGTCCAAAGATGTTTTTTGTTCACTTCTTGCACGAGATGCTCGAGAGGAAGAGAGTAAAAGGCAGAGCACGCAGGGACCCTCACTCGTTCTCCTCTGTACACGTGTGTGTGTGTGCGTGTTGTAATCCCAGCATCCCTCTCTCCTCTCCTCCCCTGCCGATCAGAAAACAAATTCTCCCATCCTGATGGATTATAGTGTCGCTTTGATATCTGGATGTCTTGATGTGCGTGACGGTTGCGATATCTCAATGTCCACGGATATCACGAGTTTTCAATTCACATGAATATCGCGAGAATATCTCGGTTGACGAATACGGCGGTATTTCAATAAGAGCGAATATCGCAGCATGATGTTGTACGTGAAAATCGAGACATCTCGATCAATATGCACAAGTATCGCGATATCTCCGTGTGCGTAGATATCGCGGTATCTCGACAGATGTAAACAGAGATATCTTGATGTGTGTGAATATTTTGATATCTCGATGTTCATGAATATCACAGTATCTCCGTGTGCACAAGTATCGCGATATCTCCGTGTGCGTGGATAGCGCAGTATCTTGACAGAGATAAATAGAGATATCTTGATGTGAGTGAATTTTTTGATATCTTGATGTGTGTAAATATGGCGATATCATGATTGCCATGAGTATGAGAACGTTCGTGAATATCGTGACAACTCTAAGTGCATGAATATCATGATATCCCAATGTGCGTGAATATCGGGATGGCTCCGATTGTTTTGCTCCCCCCGTCCCAGTTGGTTGTCGCGGAAGAGGAGTTCCCGTTTGATACGAAGGCCTGGCTCTGTGTGTGCCCTACAATATTGAGAGCGCCTATGACAATCATCTGGAAAACACACAAAGAAAATCATGCTTTCATTTTTTCTTCCTTTCTGTCTCCTTTCCTTGTGTTTCGGTCCAAAGCCGGGACTATAGTTCTTCGAGCGATGATCATATTTAGAAGCTTCATCACCTGAGAAATACACTTTATCTTTATTTTCCTCTTTATCTGCGTTCCCGTTTACTAGCCGAGCACTTCTTGTGTCACGCAGTTTGTTTTTCTTTTCATTGCTCTTTTCTCTCCGTCTATCAATCAGCTTCATCTTATCCCGTGCTTTTTATGTACTCTATGTCCGGTTAAGAAAATAAAAAGGGAGCGATGCATTAGGCGTCCTCTTTCCGGTTGTGTTTCTGTAACACATTGCGGTTTTGCGTTAATTTAACGACATGCTTTTTTTCTTTCTCGTCTGACTTTGCTCTCTCTCTCTCTCTCCCTCTCTTCCTCTGCCGTGCAATATCATCTACTGTGTTTGCTAAGCAAGAAACAAAAAAGAGAAAAAAAAGAGAAGCAAGTGATGATGTCATCATGCTTTTTTTTTCTTCCAGTGTTGAAATGTTTCAGCATTTCTGTAGTCACAAAAAATGTAGAAAAATAAAAAAAAGACGGTTGGGTTTTCCAGCACTGTGAGACCAGACTCGGACTTTTATTCTACTTCGTTCATCATTCACTCCGGCTGTGTCTCAAATCGCAAATACTTCTGTACTATTCTAGATGATCATTGTTAATGGTACATAACTGTCAAGTGTGTTCACACTGAGAAATATGAACAAATTGTAAATGACCTTATTTGCTAATATCCTTTGTTTTTAAAGACGAGCTGAAATCAAAAGTGACCTTTTTTTTTTTTTGTACCTCGTTAGCTCGTGTCCTTGGTCAGATTGTAGACGATTCGTCTGCACTGATCACTTAAAACACTAAATTCTTCTTCTTCTAAATCTTTCACTAAAGTGCAGCGACTTTTTCCCGCCTCTAAACAGAGTCTGATTTATTTTTTTTATTACGTCACCGTAGAATTGGGGGCGGGACAAAAAATATAATAACCAATCATTTTATGTCATGTTTCACGGAGAAGCAGAAACTGCGAGGCCTGTGGCTGATAACGGACAGAACCTATGTGGCCACTGATGTACGGTTGTTAATGAACTATACATTAAAATGAAAATCACTTCTTTAGTCAACACACACACACACACACGACCGCACAGTTTCAGTAAGACACACAGAACGCCACAACACCATAAACACACACAGGGTATAAATACACACACAGTACGCACTAACTGTAGAAAACAACCAGCCGCTCTCGATGAGAGCATGTGCCAAATAACTATGCAATGATTTTTGTGCCATTAGGATTTAAATTTTGTAAATTTTTACATATTTTTATGCTTTATTTTAAGCTATGAAGTAAAATTAAATCAAGTTTAATTTCAATTTAATCAAGTAAAAATTTTAAATAATGAGAAATTGACATTAAAGTTCTGAACGCACAACACATTTCAAATTCAGTTCATCAAATTCAGATGCACGATAGGACGCTCAATTCTTTTATTAAACTGCTGATTGGCTAAAAACAACAACGATCGAATCTGTGCTTGTTTGTTTGTCCGAATGTGACGTTGCGAAAATTTACATTGAATTTGATGGACAGATTTTGAAACACATTGTGCCGCCAAAATTATTTAGTTTGTACATCTGATTATTTAAAAATTGAATTTCAAGTTGAATTCGGTTTTAAAGCCTTACATACAAATTCAAATTATGGAATACAAATTCAGTACGATTGAATTGAATTGAATTTAAGTTTAAAAATATATATATATATGTATTATATACAACTTTAAAATAAAAGCATAAAAAAATTCAAATCCAAGTGGCACAATTATGTGAATGTAACCCTATAAAATTCAACTGTGTGAATGTAGCATGAATGATTTGTGTAGCAAAGAGACGATAATAAACAATAAATAAAAATCAAAAAGAGAGAGAGAGAGAAATCAGCCAAAAGAAATAGTTGAGTACTCATTTGTCCTCCTGCAGGAATCAGAGACAGAGACGTCCATTTTCGAGCCATGGCAGGATTCAGATTTTATTGTAATGGCCACTTGAGGACGTCTGTGTGGACAAACATCTCTTGAATGAATTGAGAACAGACTGACATGCAGCCGTTATAATGAGTCAAAAATATAACTGAATACAAAAATGTATTATAGAGTGAGTTAAAAAATATATTTCATTTAATTATTTCCTGAAGTCTCAAACAGTCAATTAAAAAAAAATAAACCTTTACATTACTCCTTCATTCATCGTTTACTGTCCCTTTTTAATTTTTAACTTCTCACTCTTCCTATTGTACTGATCCCAGCACACGTTTAGTCATTTATCTAATTCCTATTTTAATCACAACTACTGACATGTTCAAAATGTTCTAAAGGTCTTCTTCAGTGTTTGAGCAAGTTATTAAAAATTATTGTTAGACCTAAATACAAACCACTCATGATTCCCTAAACCTGAAGATCTTCCTAAGTCCTGGTCCTTTATCACTGTACACTGTACAAATCCTATCCTGCACAGACGGGTGTATGAACTACAGCAGGACTCGGGTTCTGTCCAGAGTTCAGCACAGTTTGGGCATTTTTTCATGCTCTAACACACCTGAATTTTAACTCGTCAGCTCGGGACCAGGTTTAGTCACTGTTTAAGAGCAGCGAACTGGTGTTTGGCTTCCCTGAATTAATCTGAAACTGTAAGTACCCTAACATTTGGGCACTGAGCACAATATTATAGTGCAATACTCGCAAACAGCAGAGTGCAGACTTACGCTGAGCAGCGACACCTGGTTCATAAAACAGCTCATTTCCTTAAGATGGATTAACCTCCCTTATTTCTTCATATCGCCTCGTTTTCTTTCTCCTGAGCTGATTAAAATCAATTAGAGTGGATAAAAAATGACCGAAGCCTTTGTCTCAAACGAGACGCTCGCGTTTCAGGACGACGAGGAGATCTGAAAATGACCAGTGAACATTTTTACTGCACCAAATAATGAAATATTCATAATGCACGCTCATTATATGAGCTACACATTAACAAATATATATATTGCATTTATACTGTTTACTTATTTCTGTCCCAAAATGTATGCATTCAGCGCTGAAATGCGATTTTACTATTCTGATAGAGAGTGAACACTGTTTAGCACTGTTAAAAATGGACATAAAACAAATACAAGACGACAGCTGATCCGTCGCACACCAGCTAACTGTACAGATGTGCAAACTTGAAGTGTTAACCAAGTTTATTAGAGCTGTTAAAGACAGTCTGGAGCTCTCTGTGTGTGCACTGAACACAAATCCCTTTACGCTGTAGTACCCCAACACGGCCACCAGGTGGCAGCAGAGCGCCGCCTCAATGCGCTGCACGAGTCTCTTCAATGCCCGTCTTATTATTGACTAATACTCATGCGTCACTGTTACTATGGAGATAGAATCTCATACGGCTTGTATAAAGCTAGCATGGAGATTAGCCGCAGGCTAGCTAAGTCGCAAAACTCTCATTTCACGCCAACTAATAGGATTTATTTTTATTTATTATTTCACAAACACGCACGATTCTTTCAACAGGAAAGCTGAACAAAACCTTTAACCGCAACACATTTACATTAAATTATGGATGAAATGCGCGGTAACCGCCATTGCTACCGGCAGCATCCCAAATGGCTGCCTACACCCTATTTAAGTGCACTAGGTAGGGTACGAAGTGATGGCATCTACACCCTATGTAGTGCACTAGATGCGAGTTAGGGAGCCAAGTTGAGATTCAGCCGGAGCGCTAGCGTTACCGTCGGTTATTTAACTCTCCAAAGATCTGTGCTAAACACTAAACACTGTTGTGATATTAATATTAATGTTATTAATAAATATTAATAAATATTAACATGGCAAAAACAACCAAGCATATCATTTAATACAGCTACGTCTTTCAAGCGAAATACACATTTTTTGCTCAGTGTGTGCGAAAGTGTGGTTAGCTAGCATGCTAACATGCTAACAAGCTAACAGGCTAACAAGCTTGCGCGAGCCACTGGACTTTAATTGTATTTTTATAATAAAAAATAATGGCATAATAATAATAATTATATTAAAACTATTTAGCAGTGCAATTGTTTGTTTAATAGGACATTAGTTTTTATTTTTATTTATTTTATTTTATTTTTCTTGCTTTTTGCTTGGACTTTAAGGAAAGACGCAAAAGCCGCC
>JAOUQW010000030.1:710417-712917 GCA_028565825.1 Olivaichthys viedmensis | reverse complement strand
AGAAAGTGAGATATTCAGCACTAAAGCACTTTTGAGATAAAAACAGAATCAAGGCTGTTCTGGGATTTTAAGATTCTTGGAACAACCTGCCAGCCGATTTCCTTATAAAACTGCACGACAGTGTGTCTAAGAGAATTGATGCAGTTTTAAAGACACACACACTGATTTTAGTTTAGTTTTTTACTGTTCACTGATTTTTATAGGATTTTATTATATTCAGGAACTTTTCATTTCATTATTTTTCAAAGCATTTTTGCTTTACAGAATGTGCCTCAGACTTTTGTACAGTAACCGTGTATACATGACAAATCTCATAGCATCGGTCTGGATTTCCCATATTAGCGCATCACTCGTGTAATAAACAGAACAGCTGACTTTAATCATGGATGTAGCTTCAGTGTAGTTAAGCTTCTTTGGCTGTGTAGTTTGCGTAACCTGTAGCTTAGCTAACTACATTTTAAAGTAGCTTTCCCAATCACAAAAGAAAAGGAGTACAAAAATGAGCGACTGGTGACAGACAAAGAGCTTTTCAGACCTTATACTTGGGACAATGGAGTGTGTCTGTAAAATGATCCTCAGAACATATTGAGTGTGTGTGAGTGTGGTATGCACGCCATGTGGAGATATGTGTTCTACAGCGAGATGATGTCACCTCAGTCAGCTGTTAGTTTCTAGGCGTCGTTTTGAGCTTGAAGTTTTCCTGTGGTCTGTTTTGGGCTGATCTCCTCACTGAGCTAACACCCCTCAACACACACACACACGCGCACACACACACTCCGCCCGCTAAGATGGATTAGATGTGTTAACAGCTGCTAATGTCCACATGGACTTCCTGTTTCAACACGATTTCCAGTCCAGTCTTCAGCTACATCAACCAAAGATGGAGTGCTAACTAATAAACTGATGAACTAATAAATAACTAATATATTTATATTCATACTATTAATAATTAGCGTTTTATTCTATCTTTTTATTAAGGTGTGATAGTGGCTTGATTCCCGTTCCTTTTTCCCATTTTTTTTATTTTATCCTCATTCTTTTGATCTCCCTGTGGCTCCTTCGCCCAGGAGAACATGGAACAATGACGCCACTTCCTGCGTGGCCCTAATCCTTGCGTCTGTCCCTCGCTGTGCCGTGCTGTCGCTCACCTTTACCTCCTCGCTGTTCTCAGATCAGTTTGAACCGTCTCTCTCCCTAAATACTCGGGCCAGATTAAAGATCTCAGACCTGCTCCTGGTGGTTTAAAGCTGCAGATGAAGAACCATCTGGGCCTGTCGGTTCTGCGCTTCAGGAGACAAACGCTCGCTGTGTTGCGCTTTTATTAGAAACCGTGTGACTGGGCAGGGCCGCACTAACACCACAGCGACCACTCGCTCCCAAAATACCAGTCTGGTCCACACCTAAATAGGGCCGGGGCTCGTTGTTGTTGTGTTGGTGTGGTAAATAGAAACCTGGTGCGTTGACTTGCCCAAAATGACACGCTTTATTTTTTTTAAAAATAATCCACCTCATTCCACCTCTGCAAAGACTACAGATGGAAAATGGCTGTGTAGTTGTTTGAGTTCTTGCTACTTGTGCATGAGATGGGCTCGGCCATGGCAGCCGTCACGCCCAACCTGATACCACTGTATTTGATTTCACAGTAAGATTTTCCACATTGGTGCTGAGATGACCTCACACCTGACTCTGCTCATTAGTTAATTATGAAGGTGAATCAGATGGGTTTGAGGAAGAGGAAACACTAAACTGTGCAGTGCTTTCAGGTTCACTCATCATTTCCATTCGGGGTGGGGGGCGTAATCGTATATATGTGATCAACGATCCGGTGTATGACGATACGATTTAGAGCCGTTATGATCCGATTCAATGTACAAATTGTTCGAATTTAATCGAAAAAAGTGTAACTGCTTCACTGGGACTGACAGTAAAAGAGGCCACACCCCCTTCACTGGGACTGACAGTAAAAGAGGCCACACCCCCTTCACTGGGACTGATGCACATTTCTTCTTCTTCTTCTTATTCACCTAACAATTTTTGTAAATTAATTCGCCCGAACCGGTTAACGTTTAAACTGCGTTACGAATGTTTCAGAAATAAAGAATCTATTTTTATTTTGATCAAATTTATAATTAAAAAATATATATTTTAGTTTAAAGTTTGAGATTTTCCCATTGAAACACACAGACTCTGTCTCAGTTTGAATTCCAACTCCCACTGATGGTCACAATGTGCTTTTACAGCCGACCAATCAGCAGCTCTGCTTTAAATTCACCCACACACACAATGCAGGTGCACACTGTAGGGTCCCTCTTCTCTCCCTCACTCATTCCTCTTCATTACTTTCTCCTCTTTCTTTCTTTTTCAATCTTCTCTCATTTCTTTCCTTCTTTTTTCCTTTTTTTCCTCTTTCTGATTTTCTCACCCTTTCTTTCTTTCTTTCTTTCTTTCTTTCTTTCTTTCTTTCTTTCTTTCTTTCTTTCTTTCTTTCTTTCTTTCTTTC
>JAOUQW010000030.1:679706-691019 GCA_028565825.1 Olivaichthys viedmensis | reverse complement strand
TCCGTGTGTTTGTGTAGATCATGTGTTTTTGTTTTGTTTTATTCACGTGTCTTGTTTTGGTTCTGTTCACGCCCCCTTTGGTTTCCTATTGGACATTCGTTAATTGTTCCGTTAGCATAGCATGCCTTTCCTGTGTCCCAGAGCGTGGCGCTGAAGGTACGGGTGTAGTCATTGCCCTGCCAGCCCAAGTACCCCGTTTTGAAGTGCAGCATCCACTCCGATCTCTCATTCCTCGGCAAACGTACCCTCGACCCAGGGGAGGGGGCATTTAGTCGGGGTCAGACCATCAGTGACTCTTCAAATGCCCTACGACTCCAGAGTTCCCCTCTTTTATGCAGATCTCTTCGATCCCCGTTACCCTCTCATGACAGAACCAGTCCCCTGAGCCAGCGTAAATGCCCCGAATCGCCCATCCTGCCTGGCAAAGCCGCAAAGTTACTGTTTTCCCGAACCAATGGCGTCTTGGAAAGCTCAGGAAAGAACGTGGAACTGCCGTCATCAGCCTCGTCTCTGACGCGCGATTTCAAATCACTCTCGAATCCCTTGTTTTCAAATCCCTGCCTGAGTCCTCGTGCTTCCTCAGCTGAAACTAACCCCCTGATTGGTTCACTGCTCCAGGAGAGGCAGGAAGTGATAGCCCGCATCGCGCAGAGGCTGAATTTCTGCGACCCGACAGCACCTCATCTTCTTCCCGACTCTCTCTTCACATCTCCAGGGGATGAGGGACCGTTCAAGAAGACCAAAGATCCTCCCAATCTGCAAACGAATGACAGAAACGGGACAAGAAATGGGGAAAGAAGCCAGACCTCTTTCTTTCAAACTCCGCTTAGCCCCAGGAGTCGGCCTAAAGTAGACCGGGACGAACCGGATGAGTCCAGGTCATCGCCCAAGCCATCGTCTTGTAGACGACTTCTGCTGTCGACTGATTCGAAAGAAGGTTCTATGATCGCTGAAGCTGTGCAGGATATCTCTCGCTTGATTCAGGAGCGTCTACAGTTGTCGCAAGAACTCCTGCACACCAAATACAAAATGTGCCGTGACCTGTCAACCCCCACATCCTCCCAGAATCAGAGCCAGAACCATAGACAAAATCAGAATCAAAGCCAGAACCACCAGCTAAGAACCAACAACCACAGTCAGACTAGCTATGCTAACGGAACCATGTACGTAGCCAATGGCGAAACCAGCTCAAGCCATCGAGTTCACACTGAGACAATTGAGAAACGGGCACCGTCCGAAAACCAGGACCGCTCCGGACCCCTGAACAAAGAAATCAGTATCACTAAACCTCAACCACTAACGCAAACCAGCCACCGACATGCATACAGTGCCAAAAACGATCCCTGGAACTTTTTCCTCAACACCTCCAGCCCTAAAAGCACCCATAGCCTGAACGGAGTGGCAGGAATTGAAGATCTCCACGATCTCCGCGACCTCCAGGACCTCCAGTTTGAAAAGGAGAACCAGGGGAGAGGAGTAGAAACGCAAATCCAAGCAGAGCCCCCCGTGCCTGGGCAGGATGAGGACCAAGAGCCCTGGTCTTCCCTCTCCAGCACACCCACCAGCCTTAATACCCAACCCTCCCCGATCCCTGATTCGACCCTCAACAGCACCGCACACACCCTGTTGGTGAGTGATCCTCTGGTGCTTCCTTACTGATACCTGCATTTCAATACTACCTTTGAACATCCTCGACTTCACATTGCTGTTTTCCCGTTGTTGAATGCCCGTCACCATTTCCTTACCTTATTAGCTCAAGTTCAGTTTGTTAAATGAACCCTTGGAATCCTGAGGGGTTGAGTTAACATAAGCATAGACGTCAGGAGCACAACTTGCCCAAAAAACATTTCGGTCTGTTCTAGGTTCCTTTCTAAAACAAAGAACTGACCTACGAATATTTCAATAATATAACATTTAATTCCCAACATTCAATTGGGTGTTATGTAGTCAACTACTAGATTTGTACATAAAAGCTGACATAACTTTATTACTTTACCCTGATAGCTAGTTAGCAAGATAGCTAGATACAAGCTAACTAGTAATTAAGCCGAATTGGGTCTGTAGTTTGAAGGAAACTAAGCACGTAAATCACCAAAGAAATCGTTTCGACTACATTTCAGCTGACAACCAAAAAATACACCCCCTATTACACACTCATTCCCTTTCAGCTGATGGAACATCATTACTTTACCCTGCTAGCTAATTAGCAGTAGTTACAAGGTAACTAGCTAGCAAGCCGATATGACTTAGTACAGAGTTGGAAGGAAACTAATCATGTGAATTATGGCAATCCCTTTGTGACTAAATTAAATATATAAATAGGGCATTATGAAATAAATTAAATATATAAATAGGAAATGTTTTAATAAAAAACTGATATGACAAAAAATGTACCACAATAAAACTGCGTCAGTGTGAAAATAAGAGTGGTGAAATAACATTTCATAATAATGAGCTAGTGTGGATTCATTAGCATGATATCAGCCGTTTCATTGGCTTTAATTCATTATTAGCAACTTTGGCATGATTTATGGCTCGGGTATTCCTTTGTAAGTGAAATATTCCTTTACCTTGTATCATCTCGCAAGTGTTTTTCTATAAAAAAGTTTATGAAACGATATCGTTTGTAAAAATGCTCTTTACTCAGCTGTGGTCCTCTACAAGTTCCCTCATTTGTGAAAACTTGAAAGCTAATTCTTAAGGCAAGTAGGAACAAAGTCAAAACCCAAAGTCCAGTAACATTACAGTGTGAATTTTAAAATGGGATGTGTCCTCGTTTTATGTGACAGCGAAGCCCCGCCTCCCTGCTGAAGCCATGCAGTAACTGGAAGAAGCAGAACCGGCACTCCATCGATGGCACGTCCACAAGAGCCTTCCATCCCTGCACCGGCCTGCCCCTGCTCTCCAGCCCGGTGAGAACTGTTCCAAGGTTAAAGGCACAAACTCAGAATAACACAATGTCCCACAAATGTAGACATTCTTGGTGTCTGACATCAGCTTCTTTAGTTTTGCACTTAAGGCTAATTTAGCTGTCTATTTATTGAGATCATAAAGCTTAATGATGACTTTATAAGCGAGTATCTGAAGATTTGGGCATGTATTTACAGAAAAGATTTTGGGTGAGACAGACTTCCATTACTTGTTAGCTACAAGAGGAAAATCAAGTTAGTTTAATTTTACTCTGAACAATTGCATTAATATCGCCTTGTGGTATATAATAATAATAATAATAATCACACCCAAGGTCACTTTACAGAGCAAGCAAAAAAGGACCTGTGTGTGTATATATTAATAAAAAGAATAAAACAATTAATAAAATGAAATAGTCTATAGTTTATGGTTGGGGTTATTTTCTTACTTTATTGTTTGAGCCTGTCCTCCAAACTATAGTTAGACACAACTGTGTGTGTGTGTGTGTGTGTGTGTGTGTGTGTGACTCGTGACTCGCCCGCCTCTGACTCACTTCCTGTGTGTCTCTAATGCTGTCCAGATTTGCACACACTGTTTCCTGTTGCCGGTAGCGACTTGGCAGAGTGTTACGACGTGAATTAGCCCATTTCCTCCTCCTCTGGGCCTCATCTGTTCTTCGTACACGCAGAACCAGTCATCTAGAACCTTGATTATTAGAGCATTGCTCATTCGTCCGACCGCACTATTCGTCATCGACATCTGATACATTTTACTCAGATGATCCCTAAATTTCAGGAATCCTGTCATATGAACCTGAAATTGGTCTAAACTTCTGTTCACACACAGAACACTTCATTTCATTCAGGTTGTCGTGACACTAAATACTTCCTGTGTACGTTTGCATCGCAGAGTCGTGATTCGGTCAACAGCAACAAGCGACGATTGAATTGAGATTTTCTCAATTTTATGTAAATGAGTTATGACACGGTAAAGGCACAAATAAGGTGATTGGCTCCAGTAAAATTCCTCAGAACAATTCTCTGTTCTCACAATTTCGACGTTTATTTCCAATTCAACAGTATGAAAACTTAGTCATCACTTTCCTTGGTTTTATTGCAATATTAAAATACGTTTTAAGCAAAACAAACACGGTGATGTGTATAAATTATACAGTACACTGTGTACATTTTGCTACAATCATTTTAAATTTTACAATTTTAAATAGGCTGCACAGGCCACGCCCACAAGAGTCAAACCTGAAGGCCACATCAGCGACGTGTCGCATGCTGAACTCAGCGTAACGCCCTGTTAATTCCTGTCTAACTTTAGCAATACAATGTCGCCTGTATTAACCTTTACCACCTTTACCACCAATATTGTAAATATTGAGACCGATGCACTGATTTAAATAGAAAAAAAAGTCTTTACACCTCTTTTAAAATCTGTAAAATAACGGCAGGGTACATGAGTAATGTTACAGATTTGAAACCAGTATCACTGCACTACATGGTGGAATGGCAGAAATTACCTTCAAGTGTCTCCCTTTACAGAAATAATAAAAAGGAAAACACTTTTTTTTTTTTTTAAGATTTTTCCCTTACAGTGCAATTCAGTTGAACGGGTTCATGTCTGAAACGTACACAGCGATGAGATTTCAGTTATTGAGGTGCTGAGTTTGAATCGATTCTCTCCTCTCTTGCCCAGGTTCCACAGAGAAAGAGCCAAACCGGTTATTTTGACTTGGACACGACTCTGATTCGCTGTAAAGGAGCACCGTGGGCCTCCAGCAAGAGGTATGAGGTTTCTGCTCTGAGTTTGAGAACTCGACAATCATAAAAGTAAAGTTTTACTAAAACTACTGGTGTTGCTTAATTTTTCACCATATAAAACTATATTGGCTGATATTATCGGTTACCAAACCACAGCGTCTGACCAGATTAAAAAAATACAAAATCTTTATATGTGTTTTGCTTCCTTATAACTCAATGATATAAAGAATAGCAACTCGCTGTACTTTTTTTTAGAGAGCTTTCTTCCAGCCAATCATAAACGAGTATTTACCTTAGCCATAGTATATACACTACCAGTGAAAAGTTTGGACACTAGATTCTCCTTTGCATCGTCTTAAAGACAATGTGATACAGGCTTATGGTTGAAATTTGTTTCTAAGACAAATGTAAATAGTGACGTTAATGCCCATGTTTACATTTATTCCTGATTAAAAAAGTAGTTTTTACTTAAAACAAGAAATTAAGAAATTGTTTATCATTTAGAGTGTTAGGAGAAGCAGAACAACAAGTGGTAAAAACATAGTCAAAATGAAGAAAACCCTTTTTATGTGTAGGGGTGTGAAAACTTTTGATTGGTAGTGTATATTTTACAAATCTGTCTTGCATATCAGTCTTACGCTTCCTTTTCTGATATCCCAGTCTGATTTTATTGTACCGTTTGAGTTTTAAAAGTCTGACGCCTTAGACGTAGACTTATTGTCGTACACCGTCGACTCAGCACACTGTGTAGACTGAGAGAGGATCTCAGAATGTGTAATTCAGTGTTTTCCAGGAAGAAATCTGCTGTCCATATGCAGTCATTTCAGCCCTGGTGTTAAATATCAGTGCCATCTGTTGTGTATTACACGCCATGTTGATGCATGTTACCAAACACACACCGTGTTTATTGTAGACTTCAGCAGCCCAGAGGCTGGTTAGTTAAAGTCAACTATAACTGTATTGTTTATCTAACGTGTGTGTGTGTGTGTGTGTGTGTGTGTGTGAATGTGTATGTGTATGTGTATGTGTATGTGTATGTGTGTGTGTGTGTGTGTGTGTGTGTGTAGAGTGTGTCTGAAGCGATCTGAAGACCCAGAGGAACCTCAGCAGCTCCTGAGTGCCAGCGCCCCTCCCGCCAGTCTCAGCCTTCTGGGGAACTTTGAGGTACACACTGAAATACACACACATACTCGCACTCACACACCGTCACACACTCAGTCACATGCTAGCATGTTGTTAGAAGCCCTGAAGATTTCAAACTCGCGCACACACACACACAGACACTCTTACTGACTCACATTCTGACACACTGACATGACTCACTGTTGCTCATGTGTGCAGTATGTTAGGCTTTAAGTAATATAGTACTGTTATTGTGTTATTGATATACGTGTGTGTGTGTGTGTGTGTGCGTGTGTGCGCGCAGGAGTGTGTTCTAAACTACCGCTTGGAGCCGCTCGGCACCGTCGACGGTTTCGCAGCCGAGGTCGGCGCCAGCGGATCATTCTGCCCGAGTCACATGACCTTCCCGGTGGATGTGTCGTTCTACAGCGTCTCAGACGATAACGCTCCTTCTCCCTACATGGTAATGAGCTTTCACTGTGCGTGCGTGTGTGCAAAACTAATATGTAAATTCTGTTAACGCACACACACACGCTCTCATTTATAGATACGGTGAAAGTATGAAACACTGCACCGTTTATGTTTTAAAGATATGATGTACACATATAGTTATTGTCGCAGCTGTAGGAGATAAAGCCCCACAAATGAGTTTTACTATTTTTTATATTTTTCACAATAATTGATGAGGCGGAGGTAAACAAAAAACAAACACCACGACGTGAAACGGAGTCTGTTATTTCTGAGGACGCTTTGTATATATTGTGGTTATTCCTAACTGAATGATATGAAAAAAGCAAACTGTGGTTTTGTGTAGCTAACTTTCTAGTCCTCCCCACCATACCATTATACGATTGTTGCAATGGTTACGTCTCGGACGCCGTTACCTTGGTCTATTTTTGTCGCTTTTTTGTGTTTTTGTGTCTACCAGAGTTTCCACTAGGAATTTTTAGTGCCGGTCACGGTGTCCGGGAGCGATTCCGTTTCCCAGACAATGGGTAAAATTCCGGTCATATGCTATTACTGGTGTTAATTACTACTGTCGGGCATAACACTAACATTTTGGCCTCTCCAAGGATGACGCCATCAAGTAAAATTCATTATATCTGACCTGGATTTTCTGTGTAATCTCTCAGCAGAACGTCCCACCTATAAGACCGTCCAGAGACTCTCCGAGAGTCCGTCCCTCAAACAAACACCCGTAGCGAGCGGCATTAGCTTTATTTAGATGTATGCTTTGCTAGCTGTCTAATTTTCTCAGATTTAAAAAAAAAATGGATATTAAAGAGAATGGGGAACCATTTAGCAAACCGCACAAAACTCATTTGAATACCGTTATACGATTGTTGTTATGGTTACGTCTCAGACACCATTACCTTGCTCTGTTTTTGTCGCTTTTCTTTGCAACATTTTAGCCCATCAGTGATACAATCATTGAGACAGGATACTGTCTCGTCTTTTGAACACGACCTTTAGCTGTGATTAGCTAGAAAACAATAACAGACAGGAAGAAGGGCTGCTTCCACAGCAGCGGCTTTATGAATTCGAGGGCTATCATAGCGCAAAACGACCAGCGCGCTTAAACAGCTACATTTAAACAACCTTAAGCATATCATCTATATTCATTTAAGAGACCTGCATTATTACATAGAAGGAGTCAGAGAAATGAGCTTTATTTACTTTAAATTTTATATGTACTTTAAGTGAATCTTTTTTTACCGGACACCGTGTCCAACGGGATTTTAATTTGCCGGTCTTGCAGAGTTTTTACGGGTCAAATACTTGTATTTACCGCCTAACGGAAACCCTGGTATCTATGTTAGAGGTGTCCTGATTATAAGAAAATAACAGACATCTGCCAACCAATCAGAAGCGAGTATTTCCCATGGCTCACTCTGTGGCTCATATTTTTAAACGCTATATTTACACGATATATAATATGCAGCGTATTGTTTGCATTTCTGAAAGCTCTGTGTTGAATGATCCCATTCTGTGCTGACTGTTTTGTCCTCGTCCTGCAGGGTGTCATAAACTTGGAGTCTCTGGGGAAAAGGGGCTACCGAGTACCTCCATCAGGAACCATTCAAGTGGTACGACTCCATAATTCTCTACACGATTTCGTGTGTTCCCTGCTCTAACGCACCTGACCTCAACTCATTAATACTCTTCATGAGGTTAAATGAGTGTGTTCGAGCGGGAAACACTGAAATGTACAGAGCAGGAGGAGTAAACGAGGGAAGCCATCTGGTTATGTCATCTGTATTAATAATAATAATAACGAAGCACTAAACTGCACCATCTAGGGGTGGAACATGGGAAAGGCATTTTAGCACAATCTCCATTAATTTAAATATATATACATTTTAATGCACCATGTGTGTGAAGTTTATCAGAACTTGACGTGGCATAACATTAACATTAGATTTATTTCAGACTTAAGTATTATGTCATACCACCGCACGCCTTTGTTTATCTGTGTGCTTTGTGTTTCAGACCTTATTCAACCCCAATAAGACGGTGGTGAAGATGTTCGTGGTGATGTATGATCTGAGAGAAATGCCAGCCGGCCATCAGACATTCCTGAGGCAGAGGACCTTCTCTGTCCCCGTCAAACGCGAATCAAACGGACAAACCCACAGGAAGCCCCTCTCCCCGGGCCAGGGGCGGACCCTGCGCTACCTCATTCACCTGAGGTCAGCTCACCTCTACATCTCGCCTGCAGACACGCGTACACCTTCTCATTTACTATGCACAGCTGCGAAGCCCAAATCTAGTCGATCAGCCAAGACTCTAGTTTTGCACTGGAGCCACGAGGCTAATGTAGCTAACAGATACGGGAAGTTTATAGCCCCCAGTTTAGCATGGTACCGTAAATGTGCGTGTGTAAATCCTCCCACAGTGGCGTCTCCTCTGTGGACTTTGTGGAGTTGTTCAGTGTCTCTAACAGACTTGCTGATGTGCTTTCTGACACACACACACACACTGTTATCTATGAACGTGGACAAAAGGACGGCACAGAGCTAAAAACACACACACACAGTCTGGTGTCACTCAGACTCAGGTTGGAGGCGTGGTCTAAAATGTAAAGGAGGAATTGTACGTTAAGAGTGATTTTGGATGATAATATAAATTAGATTTGTTTAATTTCTATTAAACTGTTTGGTGTTACCGAGCCAAATGACGTCTTATGAGGTGAGTGTGTGCACGATGCTAAACTGGAGGCTGTAGGCTTTCCTTACTTGTTAGCTACATTAGCCTTGTAGCTCCAGTGCAAAACTAAAGAAGCAAATGTTAGATACCAAACATGTCCTGGCTGTTTGACTACATTTGCGGTACATTTCAGTTCCCATCACTGTTAAATATTGGAGCTTTAAAAATCACTTGCTTGCTTCTGTAATTTTAGTGTAAAAAATGATAACTTAATTGAAATCTAACAGCTTTAAGTACGATATTAAGTTATTATATTTATGTACTTTACATACATACACACAATATATAATGTAAATGATGTATTATATTTATGTACATTTTGTTTGCTAAACTTTAGGGTAACCTTGGGTTAAGCGACTAATATTATTATTATTATTATTATTATTATTATTACTAATCTTCCTCAATCTCTCGCTTTTCTCCTTTTTGGTCTCGATCAGGTTCCAGAGCTCCAAATCTGGAAAGATCTACCTCCATCGAGACATCCGGCTTCTGTTCTCGCGCAAATCCATGGAAGTGGACAGTGGTGCTGCCTACGAGCTCAAATCCTTCATCGAGTCGCCCGCCGATCCTCCCTTCTCCCCTAGATGCTAATGTAGTGACCCTACTCCAGCATTAGGGGCCTTACTGAAGTCTGATCCCTCGTACGTGTGCTTTTGAGGGGGGAAAAAAGATCCATGTTCATAAACACACACATACACACACTTACATAAACTTACATGAACACACACACATGCAATATGACATTCAACGCCACGTTTCCCCCTAATAAAGATACAACTAAAAAAACATCACATCGTCGAATCATCTGTGTCCTCGAGTTTGGGAGCAGTTGGAACAGTTTTAAAGCTCATCCTCGGAGCGCCGGTGCCGTTTGGGATCAGAAGACGTACCGAAATAAAAAATACAGCGACATGGACCATTTTTTTCTAATGACCGAATAAAAAAATTCAAAAACCCCACACAACAAGAAGCAGATAAACAGAATAAATGACTTGGATAAGAGCACTGTGTCCCTCCATCAGAACTGGAAAAGGAAATGAGTAAAATTCTACTATTCCTTTTATTTTCTTTTTTTCTTTCTTTCTTTCTTTTATTTTGTACTGTTACCGAACCACTTTAATCGGAAGTGTTGCAATAGAGAAAAAAAAAATCTTAACTAGCTTATAGTGTTTACATATTTACTTTGTCAGTTATTTAATATTTAAAAAAAAACGATATTTCATTTACTGCACATGTGACGCCTGTCGTGCTCAGCATTATGACGTAGTGCAATATGTTTCAATCATACCATGTATTTTTGACTAATATTCAGATCTGAAATAAAAGAAATATATCTATATATCTAAGAAGAGGAGTAAACTTGTCTCTTTTTTCCCCACAAAATCCCAAAAACCCTGTTTATGACCTTCAGGTGTCGTTTTATATCCAGTTATAATCCAATGGCTGTGCAGGTTTTCAGTCGGGCCTGTTGAATGGCTCGTGCATGAATGATTGAGTTATCCAATAAAAGTCCAGCTGTCAAGATTCACTACTGCGAGACATTATAACACAATGTACAGAAATATAACATGTTTGGGTGACTCTGATACATTAAGATAATACACCAAAGGAAACAGTAGTAATATCTTTTTACTTGACAGTCCAACAACCAAAACTCTCCAGCTAAGAGCGGTGCTGTGGTCAGAAACTGACCCTGATGAAGACTAGAGGATGATCAACACACACTGTGCATGGAAAAAGATGAGCCTTAGTCTCTCACTGAACACTTACAAGGTGAGCAAGACTGATAATTCTGAAAGGTATTGCTGCATATCTAATACATTTAAAACTAAGGTTGTATGATCAGCATCTGGTATCCAATTCAAGAGCATGAAGAGTAAAAAACCTATAGTATAGTTATTTTACTATTCATTTCGGGACTGTGAGGTCAGATTAATACACAACACACTCGCATGAACTACTGCGTTTAATGTTAAACCGTTTTAAACATTGTTTTAAATGACTGAATGTGGATTCAGCTGAAACACAGAGGTGTGAATGTGAAATGTGACATTTGGAGAGTCCCGTGAAAGAGGATTAACTTAAGTTCAATGCAATACACAACACACTTCCAGTATTCATCATTAGCTGGATAGGGTTACTGTTTCCTGAATTTGTGTTACAGGCTAATGACTAACCCTAATTCATTTTAGTAGTCGTCTATTCGTTTCTGTAATTTGATTATCACACAAAACATAGGCCATAAACACATAAATATCACATGGCTCTTTTAAACTCTATAAACAGTGTTTGCTTTTCCTTT
>JAOUQW010000030.1:622709-636445 GCA_028565825.1 Olivaichthys viedmensis | reverse complement strand
ATGAAGGGATGCACATGGTCAGCAACAATACTCAAATAGGCTGTGGCATTCAAGCGATGATTGATTGGTATTAACGGACCCAAAGTGTGCCAAGAAAACATTCCCCACACCATTACACCACCTCCACCAGCTTGGTGCTGGTGTTCCTAATAAAGTGTTTAGTGAGTGTAGTTATTCAGATTAAGAAATACATTTTAATATTCATTTCTTTATTTAAATGTAAACATTTATAGCCAATAAAAACAGATAAAGGATATATTTATGTGTTTAAAAAAAGCAACACACTTGCTGTCAATTGTTAGAAAATGTGTAAAAGGTTTATAATGATATGAAGCGATTAATATTCAGCATATTTTGTACACATTAACAGTGTAGTAAAGAACATTTATAACCTATAAAAGCCAAACACAATTCAATACAATCTGTAACATAAACAACATCTAATGCAATACAATTAAATACAAAACATACGAACAAAACGCTTGGACTTTTCTCATTGTTATTTATCATTACTCAGAACTTAAATAATGTTAGTGAAAGATCAGGTAGTCAAACGATATGAACCAGAGGTGCGTAAATGACATTTTGGGAGCGAAACAGTTACACACATGAGATCTATCACGTACCAAAACACCTATCAAAACTCAAAAGATATAATCATGTCAGGCCAAAGTTTGCTTTAAAGTTTGGGGTTCCAGGACCTGATTTCAATCAGATCTTTATGTTTAATATTAAAGGTCAGTATGGTTCAAAAACTGAGTTTTTATTTCATGAAATCTTCCTAATTACAGAACCAGTATTTAGCTGTGAGAAATTTTAAATATGAAACTGAAATCTGAATCTCCTGTTCACACAGCGTTCACTTCATTTTAGTCACATCCTATCAATGAAAAGGTAACACGTGTCGCTCCTAACATACAAATCTACTAATCATGTCAATATTGACTCATTATGCTTATGTTTTATGTGTTTTAGTTCCTACTTATTACAGACTTTTTGTGCAGGTCTGGAATTTAAAGGCACTCATTTGTCTTTACCGGCAAAAATAATATGGACATTCAGAAATCATTTTTTGGAAACAGTATGGATTAGCTGTTGTCGAAATAATATTTGCCATCAAGACACTTAGGTTTTAGATTGTTATTCTCTGCAGTAACTTAGCCTCCCTAATGCATGTCACATTTCATGCTTTCTCTTTTCATAATACAGTTAATGACCTTTAAAATTAGCAAGAAGTCTGGAAAGTTTTTTTTTTTTTTTTTAGTTTTTGAAAAGGTCTGGAAAGGACAAGATACAGGGTGTATTAGTGAAAAGTGATGGAGTCTTGCTTTAAAATAAAAAGTTCCTAGTGGACTCTATTCTAGTGGAATATATCGTCTATATAAACTGTATATCTGGGCTTTATCCGTCTCAGTCATCAGAAAGAAAATGGACCCTGTAGGATTTGACGTGTCCACTGTCCCAAACGTACAAGTGCCTGTCTTTAGGATTATAAGACAGCATGGATAGCACACTAGCAGGAGTCCAAAGATCAAAGCTAACGTTGACAGGTTTTTGTTTCAGAAGATCAAAAGCGTAGGTCACTTTGGTGTCTTTGGTGTCGGTGACGTAGAGGACGCCGCAAGCGATGAACAGGTTTCCCGCTTTGCTTCTTGGGTAGCTGGTGTTGATGTACGCTGCGATGGAGAATGTTTTCTCGTCCAGTTGCGCCACCATGATGTTTTCGTTGATGCTCGAGGCGAAGACGAGCCACAGGCCGCTTTCGTCCGCCGCCATTTTGAAGTACGTCTTTGAGTTCCGGAGCAGGTACGACAGGTTGTGGTAGAGAGCGTTCTCAATGGCCAGCATGTGCATGGTCTTGGTTTGAAGATTATATCTGGAAAATTTGCAATGAATTTAGATGTAGGTTTCAGTCTATTTACAATTTTAATTTGTAAAATGTCTCTAAGTAGGCTAAAAATGGCTACATTTTTACTATGCTAAGCTTGCTCAAATTGCCCTACAAGTTGATTTCATTGTAAAAAACAAAATGTTGAAGTACCGTAATTTACCTATGTTGCAATTTTAAGTATAGTAAATAGGCTAAAATTCCTGGCATTTGAATTTTGTTAAGTTTGATGAAATTGCCTGACAACTTGGTAATTTCACTGTAAAACATTTTACAAGTAAGCTCAAATGGGCTACTTTAAAATGTTAAGTATGCTAATTATGCCTCATATTGCTCAAGTAAATACCCTACAATTACAATTGTCAATGCAAAGATTGTCTCAGAAGTTGCTAATTTTGTTGTAAAAGTACAATTCTAAGCATGCTAAATTTGCCTACTTTGCCACTGTAACCATGGCTAAGTATTATAACATTGCTTGACTTGCCAATTTCATTCTAAATCATTTCTAAGTATGCAAATATCTCTTACTTGGCGATGTTGAAGGTCCCAGCGATGTGGTAATAAATGGAGCCGTTGTGAACCAAATGTCCGCATCCTTGGAAAAACTTTTTCACGTCAATGGGCTTGCTGCTGCTGTTCTGCAGCGCCGCGATGCTGTTATACTCCCTTACTAGACGACCTACAACAGACGACAAACTCAAGGTTAAACACGGACCTATGTGTTAATTATATTGACTTGGTTCATTCGGTTGATCCTTATAATTCAAGATTCCTTTATTTAAAACCGCTTTTTTAAAATATAAACTTTTAATAAGCCCTCACATATACAATCAAGCGGACACTGAAGTTTTATTCTTGTTAATTAACACCGTGTTAGCAACGAAAATGCCACCATCTAAGTGAACGTTATAGTGTCAGAACAATTTAAAAAGCATGAAGGAAATGTGAACAGGATTCAGATAAAATACACTACATCTACAATATAATGCCTGATGAATCTCTTCATGTTAGGCTGATGATGTACCTGAGAAATGTTCAGCCACCCAGATCTTTTCATCATTTTCCAATGCTGTGTCTTTCAGCCAGGCTCCAAACGTGGTCGCCATCTTCGCCAGATTACTCGGCTCCTTTACTGATTTTATAATGCACTCTGCCACATACAAGAACAAAACATGGTTTTCTGTTCATTAAATATCTAGTAGAACTGATGAAGCTCCATGACGTCCAGAGCAAAAATATGGTGACTAAAGACTCACTGTACCAGACAATTTAATTATCTAAATTACTAAAAACCTTTAAAAGACATTTTGTGACTTTATTATAAGGTTCAATCTGAGGAAAGAGCCGTTTTGAAATATGGGCTATCAAAGTTTTGAAATTCCAGCTAGCAAAACGCTAAGGTACTGAAATCTACATTTACAGCTCATACAAGGCCTACACTTTAAGGTTACTAAAAGATTTACATTCTGAGATGATTAGAAAGTGGATTTTTGAACAGTGGCCAAACACAGATAGAACCTTATTATTCTGTAAACTCAAATACTGTTTGGTTTTGTAAGGTTCTATCTGACTGTTTCTCATTAAACATTCCCCTAATGTTAATAAATTACTAATAAATGGTAAAACCCAGCAGAGAAAGACATTTATTTTTCATTTTAATATTAATAAAATAAGATTTTTATATTAAGACCACATTATGATCATATGTGCTTTTCAATAAGTTTTATTTGTCTAAATGTATTCTCTAAGATCTAAAATGCAGCATATTTAAAAAATCTGAAGTTGTTCCTAAACAAGATACAGTATTTAAAACAAGTCATATTAAAATAAAATAGAATATACAATACATGTTTCTGTGCAACCACACACACACAGATTATAAAGTCCGCTAGTTGATCCTCAGTCCCGGTTACACTGGAAGGCTTAGTTTATTTAAGCATATTGCATGTAGCTAACTAATGTTGGTAATATTTAATGCTAATGTTATACGACCAAAAACTTTGCAAAATAACACCACAGGAGAATAAAGTATCCCCCAGTAATGAAATTTATGTGGGTAAATCATTTTCAACCAAAATTCCAAATAGAACCTTATAATAATGAGGTCACGATTTTACAATAAAATCCTAATTTATTTATCATTGATGCAGCACAGATGAGAAGGCGAGTAAGTCGTGTGTCGTACCATTTTTGGAGGTCTTTCCCCTGTTTCCTGGTCCCTGCCTCGTCGTCTCATCGTTTGAAACTGCGTGAATGAAACCTGGGGTTATAAAACAAACAATAATGAAAATTCCTAGCTAAAATATTGCAGTCGGATCTCTAAATATAACAATATCCCTATATCAGCTACAGTACATCAGCTGTGTATGCTTCTGAAACGGTACAAGGTGAAACCAGGTGATGTTCAAATTTCCAAGATGTTTGAAACGACACATTCCATCTTTCCAAAATTGCAACTGAGTAGATAATTGTCCTTTTTCTGACTTTAATTAGCAATGCTTACAGTGATTTCATCAATATAACATACACCAAGTTGCCAGTTTATTGGGGCCATTTCCTATACATTTCACTTTGTACGTACAATTACTGACTGTAGTCCATCTGTTGCTGTGCACAAAGTATTGACCGCCCCTCTACCCCGTCCACCAATGGAAAGGGACCACGACTGAGCAGATATTATTTGGGTGGTGGTCCAGTGACACTGGTAGTGCGTGTTATATACATTAAAAACTCAATGAAATTCTTAAATAAGCTCAGTAATTCAGATTCTTAACATTAATAGTGCTCATAGTCGTTATTTATGTAAGATACAGGTATTTCTCCAAGAAAAAATGTGGAAGAAAATTACTAACTAAAACTAGAACATTTAAAAAAACATATATATTTTTTTCTGTGAGCCAGAAAGTTTCTTCCTTTCTGCTAATTGCGAATGCTAGTTTGTGTTAAAAATGTAATAAAACCAACTGCCTGTGATCACCATTAAACAGCTGACGTCGTTTGCTAAGTCGATTCTTACTTACAAAACTGCATTACTGCATTCCTTGAAAAAGCACATGGCGCTCATTGCTATGGGAGCCGCAATGCCAATGGAGAGGGAAATTAGTATAACTAACACCGATAGTAGTGCTGGTTAACCTGATTTGAGGCTACCTGGTACTGTTGGCTTCCATTATTTTCTAATCATTTTACTGTAAGTAAGCTTAAATTGACTACTTTGCAATTTTAAGTGTGATCAATTTGCCTAATCCCTAATTTGGTTACTCACTGTGAACACAAAATCTAATTGCAATAAAAAAGTTTGCACTTTTTGCTGTATATGAAAAATCTGACTTAAATGTTGCTAATTTCACTGGGGGGAAAAAAATATAAGAATGGAAATTTTTTCTACTGTGCCATTTAAGTATGCAACCTGTGGTGTTAGCTATACCTTTTAAAACTTTTCTCTAAAATCAGAATAAGGCGCTGTCCTAAAGAGGTACAAGCTAGGTACAAGCATCTATTAGACCTGTAACATATTAAAAAAGATGTAATAAAATCCAATATAATTAATAATCTGATAATTATTTTAAAGGTACATATGTTAGCACTGTCTGGTTGATTTACTCTTCTAATATCTTTTATGCAAAAACTGTGGTGTGTCACTAACCTCCAGCTGTGTTAGCTAAAACCCACTGAACATTTTTTGTCACTATAATGTCACTAACTTTAAGGTGTTTTAACCCTGTTAGCGTTAGCTGTACCTTCAGCTGTATGGCCAGTGTGCATGTGGGCTCTGTGGCTTCTGTTTCTTGCTGGTCTTGGTGGTCCAGGTGGTCCTGGAAGCCCGGGTGGGCCCATGGGACCAGGAGGCCCCGCAGGACCAGGAGATCCTGCCAGGTAAACAAGAAGAAGTTAAAATGGCTGGAAATTTAGTTTTAAATGTTGGATGTTGTGTTTCAGTGGTTTTTGAAGTATTGTGTAGTGAGCAATAAGTAAATACTACAAGCCTAGACCATTTTGCTTTTTTAATTTTGTATATATATATATTTCTCTCAAATGTTAAAGACATTCATTTTAGATCATTATGTACTTGAGAAAAGGTTTGAGAGTTTCAGAATATTGCTTGGTACACCAAGTTGTCCGAGAGGAAACTTAAATTTTACTTATGAAATTAAAAAATTACTGCTAACCTATTTAAATGAATAAATAAAATTACTATTAGTAATGGTCTGAATGGTAGTTTTAAAGTGAACATTAGCATACCCTCCAATGAAAATCTTCTTTAGTTAAGTCCAGACAGGAATTTGTCAATATTTACCCTGTAAAATCACATCGTTGGAAGGTTCTTCCTTTTCTCCAGGTGGTCCTGGGTCACCTTTCACACCTGGCTCACCTGGATCACCTTTTTCTCCAGGAGGGCCTAACAGAGAAAACAATATTTTATTTATGGAGCACACCTCATACATGAAATGCAGCTCTAACATGCTTTACAGACTATTCAAAGAAGATCCAAATAAGTGCTCAGTAAAATAGAACAATTCTGATCATTTCAAAACAGCAGCCAATAATTCAGAGGAATAACAATTGAAACAATAGGAAAAACGATAATAAATACTAAATACCAGTGTAAAAAGTAAAGTAATTGATGAATTATAAAATTAAGGTTTGCTATTGGCGTTGCATTAAACTTGCTAATAGAAGTTACCTAACTGACCACAAACACTTTGTAAAGCCACAGTTTGGTGTCCACTTAAAAGAAAGTTCACGCAAAAATGTTAGTTTTATGAATGTAGAAGTGATTGGGTAGAATTATCTACTGACATCATGCTTCATTTTTAAATGTTTCTACCCTTATATGAGGTGCTTTAGATTGCTGTATAGGGTTAACACACACACCGCATGGATGGGCAAAGTGGAATGGACAAAATTCCCAGCCTTTTGTGGATCATTGGGAATGGTGTAATGACAGAATTCCTAATATTTATGTGGATAATTGGAAATTATGTAATGGACATAATTCCTATCCCTTTTATGGATCATTGTGAATGGTGTAATGGATAGAATTCCCAACCCTTTTATGGATCATTGTGAATGGTGTAATGGATAGTATTCCCAACCCTTTTATGGGTCATTGGGAATGGTGTAATGGACAGAATTCCCAATCCTTTAATGCAGATAACCATGCATAGCTCAATAGTTTGTTTCAATCCAAGTCAGGTCTCACAGCTACTAATATTCTATAAATATGTGAATAAAAATACAGTATAAAGCATCATGGTAGTGTTACGATTCGAGAGTTGATCAAAGTTAAGACATGAGTATATCCATTGTTATTCATTAAACAGTATCACCTCATCTCTGTGAATACAGCATGTCATGTGCATATTATATAATAATGCTTTAAAGGGAAAGGAAATCATTTAAGTGTTAGACATTTAATTCGCTCAGATAATAAAATATTTCAGACGACTCCTATTTCACTGTATTGAACATTAAATATTGAATGTTCTCATTTTGCTCTTGTTCTCACATCGCCACTGAATGGCGGTCACATCGCCACTGAATGTATGATGATATCTCACATAAGGCCAGTTTAACCGCAGTGTCACCAAATATTAGCGAATGTTCAACCGCAGTGTCATGCTTATCAGATCAGTCATCATTTTTACAGTCAGTTAAAATATTTTACAGAAGGCTCCTCAGCATTGGCATAAAGAATTTCATTCACATCTCTTCCATGACTCACTCTCAGTCCTCCAACAAGTGGGTTCTCAGTTTTGATCAGGAGAATTAGCGTGACTTAAAACCCACAACTATGACTGCCACCATTTCCTATAAGAGGCTTCTCACAGTCTTCCCACTGAGGCACAATAACAATCCTATTCACTCCAGTGACAGTAAAATCCACCAGATTACAGAGTACAGCGGTAAAGAAAAGGGTGTGCTTTCATTAAGGGCGTGCTTCTCATCTTTTCTTGCTGCATTAGCTCAGTCTGCAGAATTCCCAACTAAGATTCCCAGCCTTTAGATGGATCATTGGGAATGTTCTAATGGGCAGAATTCCCAACTAAGGTTACCAGCCTTAAGTTGGATCATTGGGAAGGCTGTAATACACAATGTGCCCAATTTTTTAATTGTTGACCGGTATTAGTGTAATGGATGGAATTTTCAATCCTTTGTTGGATCACTAAAAAGTATTTTAATGGACAGAATTCCCACCTCTTTAATAGACCACTGAGAATCGTGTAATGGGCAGAATTCCTTACCCTTTGGTGAATCACTGATAATGGATCTGGATGGATCATTGGGAATGGTGTACTGGGCTGAACTCCCAACTCTTTGATGGACCATTAGGAATGGTGTAATGGGCAAAAATCCCAAATGAAATTCCAAACTCTTTAATGAATCATTGGGAATGTTTGAACAAAATTCCCAATCCTTTGATGGATCATTGGCAATTGTGTAATGGCAAAATTCACTTTTTTGTAGCATTAATGGAAATTATGTAATTGATATAATTGGCAATCTTTGATCTTGGATGGATCATTGGGAATTATGTAATGGAGAGAATTGATATGGCTGACCTCTTTTTCCTCGTCTCCCGGGTTCTCCGGGTTCTCCTGGTAAACCGGGAATTCCGTCTGTCCCGTTGTATCCTGGCATCGCATCCACACCTGGCAAGCCTGAAATTCCCAATTATATAATTTGTAATCTGACACTTGATATGTCCTATAAATTATTTATTTTCTTTTGCATATTTAAATGTTATATACGATATGTTATTAAAATATTCATATTCACTTACAGCTTATACTCGTTGACGTATTAATTAACAGTTTATTGAATAGCTTTTTTTCTTACCTGGTGGCCCGGGAGGTCCTGTTGAAGGTAAGGTCAAACGTTAACAAAGGTCTTTCTACAGTGGGAAATGTCAGAAGTATTATTTCTCTTTGAGGACTCATGAGTACACAACTTACCAGTAAGACAGAATCCTTTTGTGCTGTTACAGATGTCTAATAAAACTTTGACCTGCAGTGGAAGAACAGCAGCAGTTAATCGTGAAGATGCTCGATGCAATCAAAATATTAAATTCTATTTAATGGCATCTTTAAAACAAATATATACAGGTTTGCTCTTTACACTTCTCTCACTCGCACTAAGCACTATTTGTGTCAATACTGGAGATCAGACGTGTCTCTGAAGGAAAACTTTGACTTTGACTATTACAATTATAGAAAAAACAAATGCTTGAAGAATCCTCTTAATCAATCAAAGTTTAGGGAAATTTTAAAAAAGTTTTTAGAAAATTCAAATCAAAATCTCAATTGTTGTATGGATTAGGTCAATTTTCAAAAATTCTTTGTCTACAAAACCATTTAACTTTTTTTTTTTTGCACATATGTTGCTGTCAAATATTAAAATGTGCATTCTAGATCATTATTTACTTCAGTTAAAGTTTTTTTAAAAATTAGACATGCATCAATAGATAACCAATAAATTGTTCCATTGTTCTGAAGGACCTCCAATTTTCTGATGTATAAATGCATTTTTTATATCCTTTAATCAGTTTTATTTCCTATTTTTTTGTTTTCTTACCGGCACCATGGAGTAAGTCATCATCATCATCATCCCATCATGCTGTACTGTTCTGTGATGATGGAAATCCTGACGCTCCTTTACCTTCTTCTGCTCGTTACTCACCACTTCTTCACCAGTTCCGTCTCCTGATACCTCCGCCAGTTTCTCCTCGAGTTCCAGCTGAAGCTTCTGCTCCAGGATCTGAGCTTGCTTTAGCTCCTGACTCCTTTTATTTCTGGAGTATTGATGCAGATCTTCCTGAATCTCCTGCTGATTTTTGCTCATCTCCGTCATGAACTCCACCACCGAGCTCTGAGAGATTTCCTCCATCCGCGACTCGACCTGATCCATCCGATTTCCAAGTTCTCGGCTCTGGAGAAGGAGTAGCATAAATCCGGCCGAGTTCAGCAGAGTCAGCACGCTGACGATACCCAGCGTCCAGTGAAACGTCCACGGTATCCGCGATGACGGCGCCGACATCTTCATCTGGAGCGCCGAAGGGAAAAAATCCTCAAAAATTTGAGGCAAAAATATTATTTCAGGAAAATTAAATGATCAAAAGAGAAAAAAACTAAAAAAATGTTTAAAGATGTCCAGAAAAATCTTCTCCAAAATTGAAGCCAAAACTTAAGGTAAAAAAAACAAGCAATTATTTTAGGAAAATGTCGTTTTTACAAAATTTGTCAAAAGTCTTAGTTAGTTTAAAAAACTGCCCTAATAACAATTAGACTAAAATAAAAAAAAATTACTTTTGAATAAGTCTAGAAAAATCCTCTCCAAAATTCAATGCAAATACCTTAAAATCCAATCAAAAGAAGAAAAAAAGCTACAATTAAAACTGATTGATTATACTAGTAAATTTAGACAATTGGCAAAATATATATTTAAAAGAAATAATTTGAAGAAGCTTTTGAAGATTCCCCGAATCAGGAATCCCAAAAACTAAAAACCGCAGCTCTGGCACAACAATAAGAAGGAGTTTAGGCGTTTGCTGAAGGCGACACACAAACGCAGCTCTTGTTCGGTAATGTCTGAGAAGCCCCCCTGCCTGTACAGTCACTTGATTTATATGCAGCAGAGCCCAGTTCTTTATTCCGACTGGGGGCTGAACCTCATCATTCATAACTGCAGCAGCTCATAACGAGGAAAACACTGAGAATATATTGGTCCAAGGCATGGCTTTTTTTAAATTAATTTCAAAAATAATAGATTTGACTTATTGGGGATAGCGTAAAATGACAGCATGTATTTTCCCCCAGAGTGGTGTTTAAACTTGAAATGTATTGAAATTTGAATTGAATAAAATAAAAAGCCTTTGTCCTAATGAGATACCTGTAAAACTTGTAACCTTCGATTAGTGTCGAACTGGCAAATACTTTTCAAAAGTAGACAAAATTACAGGAGGTGATTAACAACAATAATAGTGCTAATGACACCAGGGTTATTTTTATAGCACGACATGTAATCTTAAACAAATATATTTGGAGATTCCTTTAAAAAAAGTCTCATTGTGTAAGTAGCCTACAGTAACTAAAAGCAAGTACAGTTAATAATAATAATAATACCAACCTTATTTATATAAAACTTTTTAAAAAACACAAGACACAATAAAAAAAAAGGTAAAACAATAAAGTAAAAAAAAAAAAAAAACATGTTAAAAGCGATATTAAACAAATGTATTTTAATATTCTTTGTCAATAGCTGACATGTTTTAGGGAGAGGATTTCAGAGCTTGGGGCAACGATGACTAAAAGCTGCTTGACCCAGATATCTACAAATGTGAGGAGACAGCACAGAGGCCAGTCGGGATTTTCCCCCCGAGGTAAACCATGCAGACAGTTTCGAGACTCCCTCATATCCTGCACCACGACCCACTTCTTTAGGGTCGAGTTCAGATTTTGATCTGAAATGATCCGACATGCCGTGTCTCATTATAGAGTACTGAAGTGTAGATGGAGAGGCCTTTCTGTAAAGGTTACGAATCTCAAAATTACTGATTTTCAATTACCGTAACGATGATTTATTGCATATTTTATTTATGGTAATTATTTTCCTTTTACTCAAAGAAAGGAGGGGAAAAAGTATTAATCTTTATCATTTTTATGTTTAAATGAAGGTTTGGGGGTTTTCTTTTTTAATGAGGAAAAACAACATTTACAAGGGTTAAGGAGGCCGAGGAACACTTTTAATCAGTGCGCTTCTCTATGTGTTGTCTTTTATTATCTCTATTTAAGGTGACCACGTATCCCATGGTCCAATAATGAGGACAGGAGCTCTCTTTGAGCTTTTTGTGCCTTTTGCGTTTGCAGTGATTTGTAAAGCACCCTTGAGTATAACAATATAATAAAAATATAAATAATCATTATTAATATTAATAAATATTTTTTTTTGAGAATAAGTCAGGAGGCCTGAAACAAAGTTCAAATTTGGGACTGTCCTGGGAGATGTGGGACATCTGATCACTCTGCTTTAAGTCCGGCCAGTGTGAATTGAAAAGCCTGAACTGCACAATAAATAAAGATCACGGCTCCATTTCTGGAAGGATTAATTTTTCGCTGTTTGGCGCTGGACTTCGGTCGATGTTAAATGTGTTTGAAAGAGTTTTACTTGACACTAAATGCTGAAGCATGATACCAAGTTCTGTGCGCCGTATTCAGGAAAACAAAATAAACTTATAGAAAACAATAAAAACGAAACTAAAAACGAATATAAAAACAGCCTTAAGGAGTTCGGAAACCACGGCCGCATGTGCAGAAGTTTCTCAAGAAGTTATGAATTCAAGCAAATGCATCAGTTTGTCTTTGTAGTTTTTCACTAACGTGGTAGAAACGAGATTTAGAAATCCCCCACTGTTTTCTCCGGTTCCTCATTTATAGCCCACTGGTAAACCCCCACCACCACCTGCCCTCTAAAACGAGGCCTGATGTTCGCTCTGCGACTGACGAGTGTCTTTGTGTCAGATAGACAAGTACAAAAATGTGTTTTGACAGCATGGAAATGAAATAAGCCCTGCCCCCAGTACTAGATGATGTCACTATGAGTCACTAAGGCCAACCCCCAACCTTTTTGTAAAATACTCTCGTAACGAAACATTACTTTTGTTTAAAGGCAGAAATGATCAAAAGTTTGAGATCATGTTTTTTGATCATTTTTATATTAAATTTGCTGGAGTTGCTCTTTAAGATCACGTGCACTTACCAAATCCATTTTACTGCATGATTTTTTCTACCAACACTTTTCTTTCTTCTGTTTTAACACACTGTCGTGTGTTGGTGATGAGGGGGAATTCAAAACATTTGGACAGATCCACATCTGAGTTCATCATGTTTTTGCTCAGGACTGTCCTAGGTGACGTATGACGCCGGCGTCTTCTGGAAGTTTTCCTTACTCACAATAGCTTTATTCACTCGATGGAGTTCTAAGCAGCTCTCAGACTACAGAAGGACATTTTGTTCCCACTGTGGATTAAAGACGCCTTGTTTCGGTCTGAAATAAAAAAAAAAAAACAGCATTCCAGTTTTGTCCCAAATGCTGAAATTCCTGTTTACTCTTCTTCCTAAAACATCACCCATTTTATGAAATGTCTCAAACGCTGGAACACACAGTATCCATTATAACAAGACTTCTTATTAGTGGTTATTTTATGTTCTAGTGCTTGTATGGTGCTATTCTCAGTAGCTGAGGAACCCTGTGTGTTACCCATAATGCACTGCAAGCATACATGAGTTTGTTAGCACAAAAATGGCAGCGAATTGGTTTACAAATGTAAATCGATGCACTTTTAAAGGCAAAGGCTGCTCACACCAACTCACCGATTTGGTTTAGTTTTTTACTGTTTACAACTTTTTATAGGATTTTTTTTATATTCAGGAACTTTTAATTTCATTATGTTTGAAAGCACCTAAGACTTTTGCACAGTACTGTATATAATGAAACAAAGTGCTAGTTGACCAAAGAGGAGCTTCACATTTAATTTACATATTTAAAACATTTACATTATTCATCTAGCAGATGATTTTTTTCAAAGTGACTTACAAATGAGACGGAGTACAGTCCACACATTGTACTGTATATAATATAATAATATATACTATACATATTAAAACTGTGTAGCTCACCTAGGCAGTAGGTTTGATTTTGACAAATTGAGATCTTGAAATTGTAAGATATTAAATGTAATTTTAAGATATTAAACCATAACGTTTTGACCCTCAATAAGGTCAAAGCAGTTACAACTTTTCAACTTTATTTATTTTTTCATACTTTTATGCAATATTGTGGTGTAAAATGT
>JAOUQW010000030.1:568444-578904 GCA_028565825.1 Olivaichthys viedmensis | reverse complement strand
TATTTAGTTCCTGTTTCCTGACTGTGTGAGGGTGTGGGATTGTGTGTCTGAGTGTGTGTGTTCCTGTGGGTGTTTGTTGTTGTTGTTGTTGTTGTTGTTGTAGTATTTCATTTACTGTGTTAAAAATGATCTTTACTGTGCTGTTATAAAACTCCACACAGTCTAATTAGATGGATAAATGTGTTGTCCTGCTCCACTTCTGCTGGGTTTGTGGGCTTATGACTTTATCATCCTGGCTAAGATCATCAGTTTTCTTTTCATGCTGCTTGTTGTTTTGAACTCAAACGTCCTCGCAGTGTCTTTGGCCGACTTCTGCGGCTGTTCGTGCGATGGTAAAAGCCAAAAGGTTTCATGTTTCCCTTGTGTTTTATTAATTTTTTTAACCTACAAAATGGTCGCCCTGCAGTGGCAGTGCCGTGCTGCATTACACACACACACACACACTCCTAATCCATTACAGAGTGTGTGTTAGAGGAGGGATTGGGGGAAAATACAGTCCACTGGTGTGTGTGTGTGTGTGTGTGTGTGTATAGCTGTGTTTTACTGTAAGTATAATATATTAATAGAGTTGTACACTGACATTAGCTTATAGGGGGGGGGAGAAGGATTTCTATTTCTGTCCTGCTGTGTTCATGTTCTAGGGAGGAACCGCTTGTAGTTAAACTGCACCCTGTTAGAAATGATTTCAAAATGAGCTTTTCGTGGAACTAGAACAAGCGTGAACTAAACGTGTTGTAGTTAACCCTTTAATGGTCTCACTAAGAAACTAAGATTTGTCTTACGACTAATAACAACACATTAAACTGACCACACAAGAATATTTTCTCATTGCGAGCCTCAACCACAGTCGCAAAGTCTTATTAACGGTAAAAGTGCATTTTTAATGGCCTACATAGATTTGTATGATTTTTTTAAAAATTGAATTAAAATGCATTTTTCATACATATCTAATTTCCTATACGTCAACAGCGTGTGTTAAACCTGATAAATGAAACGTTATAATGGCTATACGCAATAGAATTAAGATCATTAAAACCTCCAACTTGTTTATTTGTGCAGCAATGTGACAACACGACAGTTTCTTTGTGTATTTGTATTAAAAATATTTTTTTAAATAAATAAGTAAATACCATAACATATATTTCTATTACAAAGATGTTCGACCTGATGGTTTGAGTAGACCATTTAAAGGGTTTAACGATCCGACTTGTTTGAGTTTATTCCAGTGTATTGGTCGTACAGGATGTCAAGTAATGTACATCACTTCCTGGAGAGTTAGCATCAGCCGTGCTAGCAAGCAGGAACAATTGCCTCATGACAGACCTGTACTGCCCCCTACTGACACGGCCCTTTTCCTACGGCAAGCCACAGAGTCGTTTGGCCAAAAAACGTTTGGGAAAAGCGTTTCTATAGGCGATTAAAAGTAAAACACGGCGTCTTAAACATTCCAATGTGGATTTTTCCACCTTTTGAATGCGTAAATATTACGTAAATTCGTTTTGAGAGCCCGAGTACACACCCGGTATTAACATCCGTCTTGCGTGGTCCCATCACAAGTGTGAACAGAATGAAATGCGCCTTGTGATCCGATCACTAAAAACAGTCGTGGAGGTGGTCCGAGACTCGTATGGTCCTCGGCAATATCAAAGGTCCGCCTTCTCACCTGTATTGCTAGTTTTGCGATTTTTTTCCCCCGCTGTTGTAACTGGTTGATTGTTTGTTTTGCAGTGTTAGTGCGTCAATTTCATTAAAGCTGTGTGTATGTATGTGTGTGAGACTGATATTTTATTTTTTATAATCCCCGAACACTGACCGTGCACTCCCGCCAGGCAACGACTACAATTATGTCTGCAACTCGCGTTTTATTTCGTTTTTATCTCCCTCTCTTTCGGTTAGGAGCTACTTTTTGTTTGTGTGGTTGTTGAAAGCACCAGTCTGCCATTGACGATATAAGAATCGTTTTTATTGACCTGACGGTTTGATTAGGAAAGGAAAGGCCGTCTGACCGCTAAATATACACTTCTTTTTAGTTTTGGTATCGGGCTTGTATTTCTGGGGGGTGTTTTTAAACCGAAATTGGGTTTGACAGATTTGGCAACCCTTTTAGTCACGGCGTGATGAGTGGAGACGCATTAAAGTACCAGATGCGAACAGCGATCTGTCTCGGTGCTCCACATGCGATCAGATCACCCAAGAGAGATCTTAAGGTCGCTTATTTTGGAGAGCGTGTGCTTCGCGGAGACGGCAATCCCAGAATTCAGTTCACTTGACGAGTTTTTCGTGGCTGTTTGGCGGACAGAACTGAGGAATAGCGTTATTGTAATATAAAAATGTAATATATTAATGTGCGTGGTGGTGGGACCGGAAGCTTTAGATTTGGCGGTACTGAAATGTTGTGGACTTGTTTTCAAGAGCAAAGTGGATGTGACAAAACATTATATAAATATATATATATGTAGTTATTTTAATATTTAGCTGTTCCATTGTTGTTTCTCGTGTGTGTGTGTAGTGTGTGTAGTGTGCGGTTTCATATGTCTGTTGCAGTGACAGTTTGTTCTTTAGCGCAAGACCTTGGACTCGTATCAGACTCGGTTAAATGCTGAAGCACTTTAACGGCTGCTAAACCTTTATTTATTTTTTTAGTGTTTAATTCCAGCGTGTTGCCATTCGGGAAGGTGTTTAGCGAATAAGCGTTTTCCTTGAACTGTGTGAACTCTTTTTGTAAAGCACTTGACTGTAACAGGCAGTTTGTTCTTCCGTGTAAGATATCAGACATGACGTCAGGCTTGGTTGAACTCTGGTGCCCGTCGTGTTTAATTCCAGCTACTGTAGTGTCAGCTACAGGAACTCCTAAACCCGCCCCGCCACCTAATCTTCTACAGAAAGCCAGGGAACACCCTGTATCGGTGTTCTGTTCAACTCTGAAAGCATACCACAAGCAAAGGAGATTTGTGTATATTATTGGCGCACACTATGATGAGCAACATGTTAATAATCGTAATAATTCAGGGTTTTATTTTAATGTACGTGTGCAGCACAGTGGGCAGGTCGGCCATGTCTCTTTTTATTTCCCCATATGATTAAGTACCGGTGCCCTTATTATACCAGGAAGCTTCATATGTATTTAAAAATGTAAATCTCTATCCACAGCGTCTTGTGTGTATGTGTGTCATATGTGTGATTACCACGGACCAAGAATTCTCTCGCTATTGAGTTTTATTGAACTTTTCCACACCGCGGTAATACAGTAAAAAAAGTTTTTGTGTAATTAATGTAACTTTGGTGTTTTATTTGTTAAGCTGCGCGTGCATGTCGGCAACGCATAACCACAAATCCTTCCCTCTGAAAAAGTAGTTCCCTCTCTGAATAGATGAATCATACCGATTTTGGGGTTTCATTTACAAAAAATTAAGAATCTTTGACTGAAGAATGAAAAAAAAAAACGTAACGTTTAAAAAAAAAAAAAAGCGTTCTACAAAAATATGCAGGTGTTTATTAAAACTGCCTTTTGGCTTCCGTTATAACGGAGTTATAACCGTGTCAGTTCTTGTCCTGAGGAATGAGGTGTGCGCTGTAGATGTGGTAGAGCTGGACTGAAGGGTGGATGAAGGTGCTCTCCTGTTTCTTTCAGTGTGCAGTGTAAAGGTGTTTTTATGTTTTTGGACTGTGAATTGCTGATCTGATGCTTTTTTTGTGTGTGCGTGTGTGTGTGTTTGTTTTGTCGCAGGAAACCCTGCTGTAAAATGGAGGATAGCTTTGATTGCGACTGCGGTGAGCTCGAGCCACCCGATCACTGAGGGAGCGCGTTTCTGCTGAGCTCGGCCGATCTTCCCGCTTTTCAACCAGACAGGGTGCTTAGTTTAGCACATTAGGATAATAATGCTGCTGCCGCTCAGGACCAGTCGTACACTGAACGTATCGGCACTGTGAGGATGCTGGTGCTGGTACTCGCTTTTACAAGTTCATTTCATCGTTGATTAGCCCCTGCCACCCCAAATCCATTCCGTTACAGGCTCTTGCGTTAAACGTTTTGGGGCAGGTTTAACAGGAAGCCTCCTCGTGTTTTTAAGAGAAAAAATAGCCCTGAAAGCATTTTTGTCGTTCTTTCTCCTTAGCGATGATCACACGTTCTGAAGACATAGCGGAGCCCTCGCGCCGCTTTGCTGTGAAAAGCCTGTGAGGAACTCGGCTTTCGCTTCCATACGAAGGAAAAAACAACAACAACAGTTCATAGCTGCTTATTAGGAATTTTTGTCCCCCGGTGCATATAAAATACAAAGGGTTTTTTTTTTTTTTTAAATCCGTTGCCGCTTTTAGAGAAAGAGGGCAAAAATAAATATTTCTACGCATTGGTTGTGTAAAAAAATAAATAATTAGAAATAAGTCACAAGTTGCTCACAGCGCATCGTTTTAGAGGCTGGACCAGCTGAGAAGTTTTCCAAAGCATTGCAGAGGGCACAAAAAAACAAAACAACCCCAGGTCTCGTTCCGAATCAAAAATCAAATAAAAGTCTGCAGGAACAGCGTCAGATTTTTTTTTTTTAAAGGGCAAAAAGCAAAAAGAAGTCCCTCTGTGAACATAAAATATAAAGGCAATTGCAACAGCGTAGGATTTCCCCCTCAAAGTCCTTTGTCTCTCTGTCCGTCGTTATCGGCGCTGTTTAAATAATAATGGCGGAGAAATTTGAGAGCCTTATGAACATCCATGGCTTCGACCTGGGCCCTCGCTACACAGACCTGAAGCCCCTGGGCTACGGCGGCAACGGGCTCGTGTTCTCGGCGGTAGACCAGGACTGCGACAAGCGCGTGGCGGTGAAGAAGATCGTGCTGACGGACGCCCAGAGCGTCAAGCATGCGCTGCGCGAGATCAAAATCATCCGCCGCCTCGACCACGACAACATCGTGCGCGTCTTCGAGACGCTGGGGCCGAGCGGCCGGCTCCTCAGCGAGGACGCCAGCTCGCTCACCGAGGTCAACTCTGTGTACATCGTGCAGGAGTACGTGGAGACGGACCTGTGCACCGTGCTGGAGCAGGGCCCGCTCTCCGAGGAACACGCCCGGCTCTTCGTCTACCAGCTGCTGCGTGGCCTCAAGTACATCCACTCGGCCAACGTGCTGCACCGAGACCTGAAACCCGCCAACCTGTTCGTCAACACCGAGGACCTCGTGCTGAAGATCGGCGACTTTGGCCTGGCGCGCATCATGGACCCGCACTACTCGCACAAGGTGAGTCAGGTTCTTGTTGGTTCACTTGGTTGGTTTATGTGATTTCATGGATCCTCACGAATTCTACAAACGTATACTTTTTTCTTTTTCTTTTCTTTTTTTTTCATTTTTTTTTTCTTAATTCATTTTCCTTTAATAAGATATTGTATCTGACGCAGTAAGCCGACTACAACGTTGTTATCGTAGTATCTGATCGTAGTAAAGCCCTGTTTTTAATCTTTAACATTAAATTATAGTTATTCATCTTTGTTTTATCACAAGCCTCGAAATCAAGTATTGCATCGAGGATTTAAAAAAAAATCTGCTAGCTAGCTTTGAACAAATAAAAAAAAAAGCATTGCAGTTTGCCCTTATTTATTGTTACGAAGGCCTGTGTTCCAGGCGTGAGAGAGGAAGTGAACGGTACTAAACCTCCTGAAATAACGCCTCTGCTTCCTGTGCGGTCACTCCCACCTCCTGGCCTCGCAGTCCTGTTGTTGAAGGTGAAGGACAAGCTCACGTTATTTCTCCTTATCAGAAACGAGAGCCGTGTTATTTTTAGACGCCCTGAATGAGCGTCTTCCTGCAGTCTTGATATCTGGGGTGCGTGTTTTTTTTGTTTTGTTTTTTGTCTTCATTCTAATCCGTGTTTGTTTATGAAACGTTATTTTGCTTCTGGTGTTGTTCCGTGCCCCATGACTAAGCCTTCTGCAGGCTCCAGCGCAGGTCTCTGGTTTTTTGTTTTTCTGCGATGACTGTGTTTCCACCGGCTGCTTCAGTGAGACGCTCGCACGTGTGTTAGATTAGTCATCGCCTCTCTTTCATGTCTCACGCACACGCTTGCATGTGATCGACTCACTTTTCCAGCCTTCTTCCTCGCACACACACGCACACACACGCACACACTCCTCCTGAGCAAAGAGGCTGTGTGTGAAGGGGGGCAGGAGTTGATGTGCTATTTGTGCTGCACTTCTATGAATAGTCGTCCTACAGGCTGATTTAGATGTGGAACGACGTTGCAGGACGCCTGACTTGTAGTCTGTCCCTTTCAGACGGACATGTGCTTTCTCACGCTTCTTGTTTAGGACTCATTTTAAAGACGGTCTCGCGCGTGTTTCCTGGGGACGGCAATCCCATAATTCTGTTTCCCAGACCTGGATAGTAGCTTTTACTGAGGAAGAGTTTATCGCTAATGTAGAATTATTAAAAAACAACAACTTTGTGATCACCCTGTAGTCCGTGATAACCCTGTAACATTAGCTTAAAGCTCTCTCTCTCTGTGTGTGTGTGTGTGTGTGTAATAAAACTGCACCTGAGACTTTTACTCATAAAACCGAACTTTGCGGGTGATTCACTAAGTCTGCTCCTTTGAAGTTAGAGACAGAGACAGACAGACAGGATTTCCAAGCATCTCTTTCCGAAGGGAGAAAGAGAGAGATAAAGCAAGTGCATGAGGGAGGAGTAAACGAGAGAAGACTGTGAGAGAGAGATGAGCAGACAGACTGCGAGAGGGAGGGAGGGAGATGTATATAGACAGGGTGAGACAGAAAGGAAGAGTGGGGGGTGTGCAGATGCAGGGAGACATGAAAATAGAGACGGGAAGACGGACAGACAGATGGAGAGAAAATGTGCAGACAGAAAGAGAGGAAGACAGGCCAAGGCAGGAAGAGGAAGACGGACTGAGAAAGACAGACGGACTGAGAAAGACAGACGGACTGAGGAAGACGGGCAGACAGACAAGCGGATGGACCGAGGAAGACAGACTGAGGAAGAGGAAGGCAGGCGGACGGACCATAAAAGGGAGTGAAAGAAGGAAGGATGAAGGCCAGAGAACGAGGCAGTAAGAGAAAATGAGAGAGAGAGAGAGTGTGCACGGTGTCTGTGCGCACTCTTAAGGGCCCTTGTTTTCTTGGCAGTCGGTGCTCTGTGGCTGGTGGTTTCTGTGGGAACAAAACCGCGATTTAATTAATCTGCCAGCAGGAAGTCCTCTCCTCTTCCTCTTCCTCCTCCTCTAATACTGAGCAATAAAAGAAGTGATGAAACACTGTCGCCTCACATGAGTGGATTATTATTATTATTAATGCATTATTACATTACAGTTTATACATCATTAATAATGCCAGTCACATGTCTCTCTGTGGAGGAATCCATAGATCCCTGATTATTAATATAACACTGCTTTTACGCTGCTTAATTTAATGATGTGCTGAATGTTCGAGCCTGCCTCCTGGGCAATATGACGATATGATCTTAATATTGCAATGCACGGCATTGTGGGTATTGTCAGTACCTTTTATAACACTATCCAAAATCAATTTTCTTATTCACACTGGGTCATGATTAAAAGGTCATGATTAAGTACAACTTCCTTGTAGATTAGATGATGGGACATTAGAAAGTGAAAGTGCGTGTGGGGGTCATCTCGGAGCGTGAGAACCCGTTGGTGAGGTTCTCATAAGCGGCTCATTTCATTCTTTTGCTTCTTTATTAGAACTTTTCAGCCTGCAGGATTAGCTCCGTGTGCTAAAGAAAGAGCTTTAAAGTGCTGGCTGCCTGTTTTGAGTTTTTTTTCTCTTTCTCAGAACGTTGGGACTTGACCTTCACATCGGGGTTATGTTGATTAATGGTGGGGTTAAATGACTTGGCACTGTTTCAGTATTTCATTAAAGTGAAGGATGTATTTGTATTTATTCAGGTGAGGAAAGGAATTTGCCTCAGAATGTGGATAATACAGGTCACTGACTCGGTCTCACCTGACAAAGAGATAACACCTGGCAACAACGACTTTAAACACCTGGCAAATATCAGACAATGCGTGCATGTGCGTGCTTTTGTGCTTGTGTGTGTGTGTGTGTGTGTGTGTGTGTGCGTGCGTGCGCGCGTGCTTGTGTGTGTGTGCAAAATAGCCCATGTCCTGTTTGGATTATCGGCCTAAACTGCACAATATAGCAGCAATATTGCATTCTGGATTCCAATAAACAGGCCAGGCGCCAGAAATGGGACTCGAGTGCAGAAATATGCTCGGTGCGAGTTTTAACTTGTCTGGTGTAAAATGGGCGGAGTGTGTTTATTCGTGGTTTACTAGATAGACGTGGAACAGAGATGTCGTCATTTTCAAATCCAGCAATGTACCTTATTACCGTTAAACCGCCCGAGCCTAATCTGGATTACTGTGTTTCCTAGATTGTAAAATGCATTTTTGCCTCCAGCAGGTGCTGGTTGCAGCTTTTAAAGTCAAGCATCCTGTGTTTATATATATATTTATTTAGAATACATAATATACTCTAAGAAGTGGACAAACTACCGCAGGTGAGTGTGTGTGTTTGTTTACAGTCGCTGTGCTACTCCACCAGTTATAATAATGTTATGCTCATTCGTTAGGACTTGTACAGCAGGTGTGCTCCTCCAGAACCTACGCTGGTTTGCCCCATTATTAGTTTTTTTTTGTGTGTGTTATGGTGGGCGTGCTACTCCAGCAGTTACCGTAACAACATAACATGTGTGTGTATATATATATATATATATAGTGTCTTATATGTGTTAGTGTAGTGGAATGAGTTGCGTGTGAGGAAAGAGGTCTGTCTTCAGCTTTCTGCTTCCCCCCAGTGTGACGCAACTGGATTGGTTTGACTCAGCGCCACACACACACACACACACACACACAGAGTGCGGTTTCACTATGAACAGGCTGATGCGTCACTAACTTGACCTTGTTTAGCTCGCTTCCTGAATGAGCAAGCAGGCCTGAGTGTTTTTTCTCACTCTGTCTACTGACAGACGCTGACACACTGCTGTCTCTCCACACGCGCACACACACGTTTTTAAAACTCTGTACCACAGTGCCGAGGCAAATTTGACTCCGAAATCAGTCAGAACCCTTTTTTTCTTTCTTTCCTCTTCTTTTCGTCTCTCCTGACTCATGCAAATTTGACGATTTTGTTTTTACGGATTTGCTGACTTCATGCTTTTTCCAGAAAAATGAGTGAAGGATAAAAAAAGAGGAGGGGTTCATATCCGATAATGCAGGGGTCGTCAACTGGAGGACCGCGGTCCGGATGCGGACCCAGCAAAGTATTTAAAAAAAACAAACAAACATATTTATGTAAGTGATTTAACTGCAGGCGGCTCATCGGACCAGAGACGAGCTTGAAACAAAACAACTTGATGCATTAACCTCCCCACAACATTCAGCTCTGAGGAGAAATGAAATAAAGCAGCTTCACACATTTTCGTTGAGTACCCCTGTTTATAAAAAATGGGAAATCAGCCTTGTGTGTATAATCCATGCGTAAATGCCGCGAGCGCTTCGAAGATCTGCGCTGAGGAACGCACGCTTCAGTTTTTTATTTCCGAGTGTTCATGCGGTGTTTATATGGTGTTACCCACAATGCACTGCGAGAATGTTTTCATACTGAGATATAGCAGCGAGATCTTGTGCTGCACTAGTTACAAAAACGTGTCGTTTTTATGTGCGCTGAGATGCAGCACTTTTTATTTTTATTTATTTATATATATATATATTTTAGGTTTTTCTCTTTGAGCGACTCTGAAATGTTTGCGTTTGGGACACGCCCTCCGTTTGCTCTTATAGCTCCTCCAGAAGCTGCTTGAATTTGGGACAAAACCATCTGAGTGTTTAAAAGTACTGATCAGCTGCTCTCTGTTTGAAGTACTAAGGATATGCACAATGTTCTTGTGTGTGTGAGAGAACCTGGCTCAGTTCCCCGGGGGGGAAAAAAGAGGCCGGACTGGAGCGTAGGTAAATTCTGTGTTCAGGTAATCTGGTTAGGAGCGGTCCTGAGTGACGCTGAGCCTTACACGATGCCTAAAGCCTTTAATGTCCTCCCTGCAGCCGAGTTAATTTTATTTTTTTATTTTATTTTATTTTATTTTTTATTATTTTCCTTTAAAAAAAGAGCTTTTTATATGCATCAGACTCGTGAAACGTGTCGTACAGGGTTTTTATTGCGTGTCCTGCAGGAGTTTATGGTATTTCTCATGTTGTGTTCTGTAGTCAGGTTAAATATAATATAAATATAATGTATGATTAAAAACACAAGGCTTAATGTATTGCCGTGTTTTTCAATCGGAAATGTGCAGTACTGTCGACGTTTTTAAATTGACAATTTATAATTTTTGTATTTAATTATAAATGCAATTTAAATATATATAATTTATAATATAAATGTTTATATTTCTATATACACATAAAATATATTATATATAAATTATTAAGAATATTATGTATAAATCAA
>JAOUQW010000030.1:509219-522072 GCA_028565825.1 Olivaichthys viedmensis | reverse complement strand
GTAGTGAGGAGAATCATTACTGAACACACACACACACACGCATACACACACATATACACACACACACACACACACACACACACACACGCATACACACATACACACACACACGCTGTTGTTGGTGTTCCTGTGATCCCTGATTGAAACTTTAATACCTTTTTGAAATACTGGTGTGTGTGTGTGTGTGTGTGTGTGTGTGTATGTGTGTGTGTGTGTGTGTGTGTGAGACCAGAACTCCCCCTGCTACTGTCTCATTAAATGAACGAGTTTCAGTAAACAAGCTTTGCAGAAACAGCCCAGTTTGGGTAATGGATCCGGATTAGAGGGTGTTATGAAGGAACAGCGCACACACACACACAAACACACACACACACACACACTGTGTTTCTGTTTAATCAACAAAAGATGTTTCACATCCACACATCTCCATGTTACAGCTCTATATACTGTAGCTGATGACGTGTCACACTGGTGTTTCCTCACCACGCTGTAAAAGTGAACGACTGTCTGTGAACGTAACGGAAACATTTTCCTAAACAATGCGACTCGTATCGTATTTGTAAAATAAAAGTCAGAGTGTATATACGAGTGGATAAGAAACTACAGGTCACAGCGTGTTATAGACTTCTGAGTGAGACTGTGAGTTCTTTATTTACATTTTCAAATAAAAGTGATTTTTTTTACTGAAGACGTAAAACAGAAAATCCATTCTGTCACCTTTCTTCGAGAAAAAGAAGTTTAAAAATCAATGTAGGGGGCTTCAGTAGTACGCACTCTGTCCCATATCTAGGGTCTAATATGGAGAGAGACAGGAAAGAACTATTAAATCATAAAAACGTAAAAACTCCCATAAAACTATCTTTGTTGTGTAAAAAAATCTTTTTTGTGTATTTATATAAAAATACATCAAAATACCTTCAAATTTAAATAATAGATAATTAAAGAAATGGTTTTTTTAAAACTAATTCATAAGTCATAAAGCTCAAACGAGCATTAAAGGGTTAATAGTACACTTTAGTTCGATTTCATATGAACATTAGGAATATTTTTACGCCATATTCACTTGTAAAGCACTTGGTCACAGATATCAAATTTTTCCCATAATCCTCTTCTGAGATGAGTTTTTTTTTGCTATTTTGTGTTGCTCCTCAGGCGTTTCTTCAGTCTCTGAACTCTAGTTTCACTATCAGTAAATGAAACTCACGCTTGATTGGCTTTACATCAGGCTCGGTCAGCTTCCCACCTCAGCAGCGTGTTTTCCCGCCTCATTATTATGGGGGTGAATTCACCCCTCGGCTCTTCGTTCTCAGCCGCTCCCTCGAGGCCGTTTTAACATTCTGTACTTTAATAATAACAGCGTTTATTAATTTGGAGTTTGGCTGTTGCTCTCGGCGGGGTTCCCGGCTTTAATAATGAGAAAACAGTGCCGGTTTATCGAGCCGTTTAATAAAAAGGAAGCCAGGAGAGCAAGCCTGCAGCTCTGTTTCATTATCCCTCCTGTAGTGCGCACTACTTAGCAATGTTCTGTCCCATGGGCCCAGGCTGTCTGTTTAGGTTTTAGAGCAATACAACTGTAATGTTTATTGTGAATATTTTAGTCTATCATTTCTCCATTTCAGTGATGTTCAATATTAACAATCCTGATAGAACAAAACAATTTCTGGTGGAAAATAATGAAAAAAATGTAAACAATACAGAAATATACCTCAGGCTAATTAATAGGAGTGTGTATCTCTCCCTCTGAGACGATGTGCGTCTCTCCATACGTGATCAACAATCTGATTTACGAAAAGTTACATTTAAAGCAGCAGCGATTCAATTCAGTGCGATGACTGACAGGAAGTGGATTGTCCTTTTGTCCTGTAGTGCTTAGTGCTTCGAAGGCTTCTGGACGATAATCACCTCTAACAGTGATGCGCTGTGGTTCTGTTTTATATACGTCAGGATTAATAAAGCCTGTCTACTCTAGAACCATTAGCTCAGCATGTTAGCTCGTACTGCCGCTTCATGAAGAGAGCAGCATGCACTCTCGAGTTTCAGCTCTCCACATCACAGTGCCAAGTCAATCGACTCCATAAATCCACCATAAAGAAGGAACACTCAGCCCTAACGTTGGCTAAATGAAGCCAAGTGAGGAAACGCAGCCTTAAAAATGGGGAAAGGCTTTAGCCCTGGCTCTCACAATCGAGCGAAATGAGGTAATCTGTACTTTCAGGATGACCTAAAATCACAACTGATCTTTTTTACCTTGTTAGTTCGTCTCCCTGGTCACCATGTGTTCAGATTGTGCACAAATCAGTTTTATAACTTAAAACACAAAAATCCCTAGCTAGTGCTAACCCTAGATTTTTAGAGTTATCGGTTTTCATGTGGTTCAGACTGCAGAAAATCTTTCCTGCCTAAATCAGATATGCATATAAAATCTGATTTGAGCTGCTCGTCTGAACACAGCCTCAGATCTGAGTTGAAAAATTGAGATTATTGTGTTCACACAGCTTCACAACATATTTAAGCAAAACATCGGATTTGTGCAAGTTCAACTTTGTAATGTGACGCAGCCAAAATGCAGTGTGTCAAGAAAAATGTAATTCCAACGCAAAAGGCAATTGCGGCCTTCGGGTCCTGTCGGAAATTTCGTAATTAATTACAAGATGAGCGCACATGAACACCACGATAATGTTTTAATTACTAATCGGTAACTGATTTTTTTTTGTTGGGGGCGTGTCAGTAAAAAAGTCAAAGGACGGCCGTCGATGTGGATGCTGCTGTCATGGACTCTCCGCCGTGCACGTGACGACGAGTACCATGTGTTCATGTTAATGTCAAGGTTAGTGAAAGGGCGATATTAAGGTTTATGTTAAAGTGCATGTCTGTATGTATGTCCGTTCAGTTTGTGTGTGTATGTTAATAAATGCGGCTTTGCAATTGTATCCCGCCGTCTCGTCTCCCTCCTACCACATCCATGGTAGACGGTAAAAGTTGTTTTTTTGTTTTGTTTTGTTTTTATTATTAAGTAGTCATTTTTGTTGGTTGACTGTGCAATTTAAGTTTTGTACACATTTTGTGAGCATCTCTGCCTATAGGTCGTGCCTATAAATGTTGGAGTTACTCCTCATGGAGGACTGCTCCCGTCCCAACAGGCCTCATATTACTGACTCTAGAGCTGCTCTACAGCATTATCTTCAGAAAAATTCATTTTAAAAATATGTACTCCCTTAATTTTACAGGACCCTAGTTGAAAACTGGCCTCTGTCACTATGGTAACCCTGCCCAGATAAATGCTGATACACACACACACACACACACACACACACACGCACATATACACTCAAAATAATAGCGACATGCTGCTTCAATTATGCAGGACTTTGAAGCTGCGCAGACTTCACAGGAGAGACATTCGCTATGCAGGAGACCACCGAGCCTCACGCAGAGAGAGCCAGGAAGTGACACGAGGGAGAGAAGGTCAAGAGGAGACAAAAATGTAGAGCAGAGAGACATCAGAGAGAAATGGAGTGACACAGGAGGAGAGAGGATTTCTGCATCTGCGTTAAAGTGCCCCTGAGTGTACAAATTTTAAAAACCATTAAAAAGACTCTATGTTGAACAGTAAATTATTTCTAAAAATTTTAAACATGCAAGAAAGTAATAAAAATGGCCTAGAAACATCTCTACACATTAAACCTCTGCATGCACATATGCTGTCAAACTGAGCTCATACGTAACCCCGCCCCCAAATCAGTTTTATACAGAAGTACTGAGAAGGTTTCTGTTTTAAATAGAAAAATAGCTGTTTTAGCAAATTAGACCCAAACATACAAATCTATAGAATCAGAATCAGCATCCAAGAGGAGATAAACATTTAAACATCACGCTCTCGAGTTCAGGGGGGGATTAAAGAGTATTTTCTTCTGCATGTTTATTTTTATGCATGCAAAGACAGGCCAATTCCAGTCGATCTCAATAATTACAATTCTAAAAAGTTAGTGTCAGGGGAAAAATCTGGAGGCAATCGTGTCTGAATTGACATGGCGTCTGTGCCTAAAGCTCCATGTATCTTTCCCCTGGTAATCAATGGGGGAAGGGGTTCAGTGTGATTACGCAAGCCAAAGTCAAAAGATTGAGGTGACGCAGGGATTGAGACCTAGTCCAATTCCCAGGAAATTATCGGGAGGCTCATGTGTGAACAGAAGTTGTTATGACGTAAGTGAGAACAGAACGTTCCACAACATTAAATGTGACTATAAACGGATAAAAAGTGCGACGTGTGGTTCTTTAATAAAAAAAAATGTGTAATGGTTGATAAACTGCTGTGGTATAAGAGGAATAAAACACTTGGGGACGTGCTGTTATAGGAGAATAATCAACTCTGGGGTGGTAACAGTAACTCCACTTCATCACTCATTATTTTACTGTAACAGCACCACACTGAGTGTTTTATTCCTTACATAATCTATTAAAATGAACTGGAAAATCGATATAGACCTTTTAAAGTCCTTTTAAAGTCATTTTATAAAACTCTGCCACAAGTTTTTGCACACCTGATGTTTCTGTCTTATTACAGTTTAATCACTATTCGTGACACATATGAAACAAAAAGGGACAGAACGGAAATTAAATATGGAAGAATATTAAAACAAGTTTTCCACCAAACACCTAAATATGAAAACTTATCTAAAAAAAACTTGGAGGGTAAACTACTTAAATCTATTGTTTTAAATCAATTTTTTTTTTAAATTCCAATTTCCCCCCCATGTTTCTGAAAACCAGTTAAACCTGTAGATGAAAGACTCATACACTCTAATATATAATATATATCTATATAAAATTAGGTATATTCATTTAAATATATAGTCAAATATTCCTATTCCCTTACTTAGATTTTCTTACTTACTTAGAGTTTTATAGCCGATTACTTAACCAAAAAGGCTAAAATACAAAGTGTTTGACTGCCAGTGGATATAAATGCATAGTAATTATTATTATTATTATTGTAATTTTACATGTATAAACAAAGTTTTGATCATCGTAATAGATAAACTACTAAAGGCTCAGAGTGATTCGTCTTAACAAGTCCATTTTACACAACATTCTGACACTTTCTCTAACTGAAGAACTGAACTGAACGCTGCTGCTGTTATACGGCGTTTAGTTTCACACCGGGTTTGGATTTATCGCACCAGTACACACCTAACAGAGACAAAATACAAGGTCGCTTTCACACCCGTTAGTCCGTTTGAGTCCGAATCAGAGTGAAACGCTGAGGGGCGTGTGGGAGGGGGCGGGGCTACAAACGTGATCGGAAAACTCTTTCATTCATTGGTCAGAAATACGGCGACGGAAAAACATAAACAGACCTTTGACAAATGCGTGTAGAAATCAGAGAAATCACCCGAGCGCTGAGGGAGAACACAGAGCCGGTGCTAAAAAAATTATTAAATAATTATATAAATACCTAGTTTAAAATATTTTGAGTACCGTATCCAGCATTTACGTTATTTTTTCTGTTCTTCAGTCCAGATATCCAGAACACATCATATTTCTGAAGCACTACAGCTTTGGCCTTTGGTCAGTTTCGAAGCTCGCATCTAAAAAAAGAAAAGAAAATGGCGCCCGCAACCGAAAATACAGCATGTTTGATTCAGTTCCTGGATCGATTCAGAGTCGAATCGCTTTCTCACTGCAATCCAGTGTGTTTGCTGTGTTCACACACCTGCCCAAACGAACCGCACCGACAGGTAAACACACCAGAGTTTAATTTAAAGGACTAAACGCTGCATATGTAAAAGCGCCCCCTAAATCGTAGGTAGGCTAAAAGTCAAACAACAGTTTCTTACCTGCACCAGTTTCTCCAGAACAACCCTGCAGGTCATCTTCTTATCAGGCAGCACGTCTTTCTGCTTCATCAACACCCGATAACGGCTGAAGAACTCCTGGTAGGTCCACCTGAAACACACACACACACACACACACACACACACACACTGATCTGTATCTGTCTCAACTTTCTACATTTCTCTAAATAACTAAAAGTCTTTGTTATACCTGGATGGAAATCCTGCGGCGGAGATGCGGATCGTCTCGAGGACTCCACACGCCCGCAGCTGCTGCACCGCCCTCTTAGGATCGAACCTGAAATAAGTCATTCAAATATCTCATCTGTGTGTTTATTAAATTTATCCATTTCTTTATTTATTCATTTGGCTTTAAAATGAAAATCACAATTATTCTGCCAATTTAGAAACAAAATAAATGCATCCCTTTGTTTTATCATAAATCTTTAAATCAAAATAAAACTCCTCATTTACAAATGAATAATAGAAAAATTAAAATATTTAAAACAATATTTAAATTAATAAATATAAACATAATTCGACTCCATTACTAGAGGAATGCATGAATAAATAAATAAATATATAAATAAATAAGGCACCACAGTATGCAATCAAATAGACAGTTAAAACGTATGACTAGGAAGCTTGTAATTTATTGCACCAGAGTCAATAAAAAACTGATGTATTGCGAAATACACAGATATCCTGGAAAAAGTAACAGAACGTTCAACATGAAGTCATTATTTCTTTTCCCAAATAGTGTCCACTCGTGCAGGTGTTCTGTTCCTTACGTGAAGGCGTATTTGTAGTCGTTGGGTTTGATGCAGCGGACGTAGTGTGGCGTCGTGGCGTTTAGTGTCTCCATCAGCAGCTGGAGAGAGTTACGGAACTACCGTGGACAAAAAATACACACATGAACATACATAGTCAAGCTGTTTTTAATAATAATAAAAATAATAATAATAATATCAATAAATAATAATAATAACAATAATAATAATACTAACAATAATAATATCAATAAATAATAATACTAACAATAATACCAACAATAATAACAATAACATCAATAAATAACAATAAAAATGATATTAATATTAATAATAACAATAATAAACAAAGAAAATCTTCTACATTATGACCTCGTGCTCATGCTCATGCTGCCCACCTGTAGGCCCACTGTCTTCTTGTGCTCCTTGCTGGCCTGGATCCGTTTGCCCTTGTCTGGTTTAACGCTGAGGCGAGTGCGCCCTCCGATGGCAGGTGCACTTCCTGCAGGGCTCGTCACCTTCTCCTCGTCCTGGAAAAGCTCCACCAGCAGGTCAAACTGTGGAACACACCCAACACTGGCTAAGCGTGTGTGTGTGTGTGTGTGTGTGTGTGTGTGTGTGTGTGTGCGCACATGGGCCTGAAAACCTGAAGTCTGTTTTTCCTAAATGTTAAAGTAATAAAAGAATAAAGGCCGACTATGTTGTTGTATGATACAGTCAGGTCCAAAAGTCTGAGTGCACTACCAAAAACTAGTTTTATTTCAGCCGTTATTAAACACTAATATCGATTTTTTGTCAAACTATACCCAAGAATTTTATACTTACACTACTAAACGAGTCAATATCGGGTGGCAGTCGTTATTTAACACGATAATTAACACAGTGTGTTTGGAGCGTCCATGTGCTACTGCTTAAATTAATTATATGGCATCACAACAATAAAAGTAAATAAATAAATACGTGAACAGGATACACAGATAGATTTTGGCCAAACGACCCTCAGTTTTAAATAACGGATTTTTCAATAATAAGCATCAACTGTGTAAAATGTTGTATTAGTTTTTGATAACTGATGAAATAAAAACAGTTGCTGGTGGTGCACTCAGATTTGCGACACTAAGCCACACACGAGCCCTGATGGTTTAGAGGTGCGGTCAGCAGAAAAGCTTCAGCAGAGCAGGCAGTAAAGGAGGAAATAAAGCTGCAGCTCCCTCCGGACTCGTTGATCATCAGAGGTAATAAGCTCAGCAGCATGCAGAGGAACGAAGGCTCACGGGACGCATGTAACCAGAACTGCATCACACACTGCTGTAAATCAAACACCATCGCGCACTTATCCCAGCATTTCTAATCAAGGCTGGACAATTTCAAATATTTACTCATAAGCCTAGTTTTATTCCATTGTAATATGTTTATTTCCATCTTCTGTTTTCTCAACGCAGCATAATGTGTACGAAAGTATGAGGGAATATACGAGAGTATGAGAGCGTAAGAGGGAGTATAAGACAGTTCAAAAGAGCATGAGGGAGTATGGGGAAATATGAAGGAGTATAAAATGATATAAGACCATACAAGAGCATGAGGGAGTATAAGGAAATGTAGGAGGATATAAGGGAGTAATAGGAAAGTACAAGAGTATGAGGGAGCATGAGATAGTATGAGGGAGGATAAGAGGGTATGGGGGAGTATCAGAGAGTATATGAAGAATAAGAGTATGCAGGAGTATGAGGGAGTATAAGCGCGTATGAAGGAGTATACAGGAGTACAAGGGAGTATATGAAGGAGTATAAGAGAATGAGGGCGTATGAGGTAGCGTAAATAATGTGATACAGTGTTAGTAAGCAGTAGTGTGAGGTTGCATGAGGAAGCGTGTGAGGCAGTTCTGGTTGGATCGGGTCCCATCAGCACTGCAGTCTTACAGATCTGCACATAAATCAATACAGCTGAGAACTTTCTCCATCTCAGCAGCTTCAACATGCTGAGGCAGCATCTCCCCTCACCTTTCCCTAAAGTACACACACCCCTCACCGTTCCCTAAAGTACACACACCCCTCACCTTTCCCTAAAGTATACACACCCCTCACCTTTCCCTAAAGTACACACACCTTTCATACACTAAAATACACACATACAGCTTTCTGACTCGGTACAAGCCATCCTCTCCCTTGCTATCCCACACACGCGCACACACTCACACACCCTGTTATTAGCAGCTGTGGTGAACATGCAGTGATGAGGAACTGAAGGTGAGGGTTAAACTGGAGGAGACCGAGTGAGATGAACAGAAAACAGGAAGGTGGCATCGCAGAAAGAAGAGCACTCGCGTTTACCTTCTGCACGGGCACAGGTTGTCATGGTAACACGACACATGGACAACACGTGATGGCAAACAGACCCACACACACAAACAGAGATGGAGAAACACAGGAAATGTATGAGAAGATGCACATCATTCACTACTGCAGCAAAAAGCCCCAAACCACCAGCAGAGTATAAACACGGTGGCATTATGAAGTCATTACGGCTCGAGGACTCGACTTGGCTCATAAAGTCGCTCCAATCCCACAAACCACCACTGGATTTGATCAATTAGCTAAAGGGGAAAAGGTTGGTAACAATAATGAGTCATGAAATGACAGTAGGCATGGACCAATATCACATAAAACCATGATAAAAACTATATCACCATTTTTTTTATTTATTATTAATGCATGTTTAAACCATAAATATCCACTTTAGAGACATAGATAGCCATTGAAGTCATTTTCTATCCTACATAGCGACAAACATGTTTATAAACAATGCAGATAGAAACAAAATGCAGACAGTTTATGTGTGAGTATCTGTGTAAAATGTATTTTATCTCATTAGCTTGTGCATGCATAGCCTCACGGTACTCCGAGAATCATTTCACTGCAAATATTAGCCGCTGACAAAATTTCTATACAAAAAAAAGAAGAATAAATGCATTACAGAAAAAAAGAAATCAAATAGCAGAAAACCAAAATACACCTTCTATTCTTTCATTATTCTTAAAAGAAAAAGAGCTTTAAAAGTCTGCAAAATCAATGTAAGACTATGGCGTCCCCTGTTGGTTCGGTCCAAATTCTACATTGAACCTTTTGAAATTAAATAAAGCTGCAGCTGTAGCTGAAAATAAAGTACTAAAAAGCCAGATTAGTTCTGAACACAGTGTAGTAGGTTTAAAGGAAAGTGCAAATTAGAACACAACCATAGGAAGAAGTGACAGCATTGATAATGTTGTGCGTGTTAAATATATTGCAATATTTAAAACCAACAATATTGTTATCGCAAATAATCGTGTTTGGGCAGCATTTGTGCTAGAGACAAAATTCTGTCCCAGTCGGTGCAGCATGAAGACAGCTGCCTTCTGCGGTGCCTTATTTTGGACAAAAGAAAGTGGAGAAGGCAATCCATATTTCTGTTCCATTAAAGTTTAAAAAAAATAATAATAAAAAATAAAATAATTTAAATATCTTTTATTTCATAATTTTAAAAATAATTTAAAAATATTTTCTGAGAAATGTAGTAAAATACAATACGTTGACTGTAAACCATGATAAAAAATATTGCATATATAATAATATACAATAATAATAATAAGATATAATAATGGCCCATGCCAACAGTGATATTACACACATCGGAAATGATGAAATGTGAACAATTAAACACACACACACACACACACACACACACACACGAACAGAGTGAACCTGCGGAACAAATCTAAAGCTACAGATAAACTTTCTTTAAAATGGTTAAGATCAGGATTAGGCACTACAAATCTTATTCCTGCTACAGACGTTAACAGCTTATTAAAATTACAGCACTCTACTTATTGCCTAAAGCCAATTCTGTTCATTCTAAAGCATTAATATTTCAAGCTGGGGTGAAATTAGTGTGATCTCGTGAGCTATTTGCGCTCGCTCAAAAGCTCTGAGGAGAAAAAAAAAAATGTAACGCATGCTTCACATGAAAAAGAAAACAACGTTTATATATCGATGACATTCACAGGCACAAAGTAATGATTTATAGGCTGTAGAAATGTTTTTAAAGCTTCCCCTATATCAGAAAATAATAAAGTCCGCTTCACGTTGTGGTGTCCTTTGTCTCCACCTCGTCCATTTTTTTCTAATTATCTCTTATGTATTAGTTATAAATAAGTGTGACTGTGTGTGTGTGTGTGTGAGAGAGATTATTACAGGGTTGCAGTGATTTTATATGCATGACTGAAGTGTGATAATTATATGTCTAAGAGAAATATTGGCATTGTAATTCCACTCTGTGTGCAGTGACTGTAATCCGTCACTAGGTGGCGCCACTACCCCTGACCTTAACACACTACTCCAACATTTAAGGTCAAATCAGCACAAACAAAACCCTCACTTTCCGCACAAACCGCTCACTAGGCTCCTTCTGGGAGATTTTCCTATTTCACACACACATACACACACACACACACACACACACACCATAAATGTTTCCTGCTTCTGAATAGAGCTTTACAAGGGGTGAGTCTGTGTGTGTGAATTTGTGTGCGTGTGTGTGTGTGTGTGTGTGTGTGTGTGGTGACTCAGAACCTCCCTGAGACATTCATACAGGCCCCGTGTTACACACCTTTAGGGAAGGGAAGTACACACAAACTTCATTCACTAGCACTAAATGTTACGTCTGCTATATTACTCAGCCAGAGATTTGCAACCTAAAGTGAACTAGTGGCTTATAGAAAGTGTGGATTTGATTTGAGATAAGGTGCTGCTCACTGGTGTGCTTTCAGGCAGGTCTCTGGGAATTAAGATGATCTGGGTCCTTGGTAATAGACCCTGATTATCCAATGATTTTAAAGTGTAAAGTAAGGGCTTGTAAAAAAAAAAAGTGATTTGGGACAAGACCGTGCTAACGAGTGTAAATTTGAGACAGGACCTTGGTGATATCTGTGACATGGGACAAGACCCTGTTACTTATCTTGAATGTGAAGTAGGAGCCTATAGGGAGTGTGCAGGCTGTGATTTGGGACAGGACCCTCCTAACTGGTATAAATTTGAGACAGGACCTTGGTGATATCTGTGACATGGGACAAGACCCTGTTACTTATCCTGTATGTGAAGTAGAAACCTATAGGACGTATACAGGCTGTGATTTGGGACAGGACCCTAATAAAGGGACTGATTTGTGACGAGGCCTGAAAACGGAATGAGCACAGCAGTGGAGACGACACACACTGACCTTACTGGCCTTCAGAACATTAATCTGCTCTTCATTCACTGTGTCCTTGTTTTTCTCCAGAAAGCCTTCGCACTGATACTCCACCTGAGAGACAGACAGGTTCAGAGAGACAGAAAAAATGAGACGGGGTTAAAGAAAGATGGTTAAAGGTGAAGAAAGGAGAAAAGACTCCTACAAAGAAAATCCTGAGGAGACAATAACAATTTTATCCTAATGTTTCAGATAAATTTTTTAAAATTTACCCAGTAGTGTCTTTCTTTCGCTAATATTTAGCTAGATTTAAAACAAATTTTGTACTTTATTGCAATATATAAATTTAGCAATGTGACCGTGCTTCTATATTTAGTATTCACAAGTAGCAATATTTTTCTACATTTTTTAGAATTATATAAATTAAATAAATACATTAATTAATTAAATAAAAATAATAAAAAAAGGGAAAAGGGTGGGGTTGGCTTGCATGTATCTGCGTTCTTCATTTTTATATGTTTTATTCAGTTTATTTCTTTTCCTAAATTCAGTTTCTTGATTTCTTATTTCATAATACATTCTTTCCATTTATAATATTTCCTTTATTGTTGTTTTCCATCCTTGCACTTTTTATATCTGTATTTATCTGCTTCATGTACAGTTTCTATCTGCGTGATTCCTAAAATAACATGTTCTAGGTACATTGAGTACAATTATTATTATTTTATTTTTCTCCCACACATTCAGCTTTGCCCAAGTGCTAATCTTATACTTTGCACTGATCTATGGTGTGATGAAATATCTCATATTCATTTTGTGTTGTCTTAAAAATTTGGGTACATACTTCTCTTCAGTCTTCTTCTTGTATCTTAATCGCAAGTTCTGGTTCCCATTTACACTGGGATCCAAAAGTACACTGGGGTCCAAAAGTGTTGTAAAGTCCAGCAGCATGTTGTTTCACTGTTGTTTTGATCCACTGTGGTATCAATCTCTCTTCTGTTCGTCTCCTTACATAAACCCTTCTGTTAC
>JAOUQW010000030.1:436881-471568 GCA_028565825.1 Olivaichthys viedmensis | reverse complement strand
TCTGTAAAGCTGCTTTGTGACAATGTCCATTGTTAAAAGCGCTATACAAATAAAATTGAATTGAATTGAATTGAATAATCTTTTTAGATCCTATTAAAGATGTGAATGGCTAGATAAGACCATTCCTGTAGAAATGAAAGCCTTTTCGTCCGATTTTCTTTCTAGACCGGTACAGAGCATAATTAAGGACCTATTTTTAATAACACCATCCTGTATTATTAACGACTCCCCAAATAACTTGTTATATAACCACTCCCTAGCATTAAAGGTGATGCTCAAAATAATGTAGGATAATGTGAATATTTTAGATTCAAAGGGGAGGAGTGGTGCAATGGTGTATTATTACTGATAGATAGGTAATCAAGCCATTATTAGGGATAGGATAGGGCTATAGACACACTTTGCTGTGACCAGCATGGTTTATTACCTCCATCCCCCTCCCTATGATGTATCCATGCTGACCAGAGCTAACTCCTCCTCCTTAAAAATGCAGGAAAGGGTCTTTTAATTGGTCATTGTTCTTGAGGGTTAGGTCCAAAACTTCCCTGTATAAAATAGTCAGTGTCCCAGGAAATCTCTTTCCCCCCCCCGTCTGCTCTCTTCCACGGCCGTACTTTCTTTAGGTAAGGAAAATACTCTCTCGGGTCAGAGTTTTACATCACGTTTTTAACACAGTGCTGGGGTCAGAGCGCATAAAGTTTTTAAACTGCATTTCCCATAGCTAGGTGGAAGTTTTGTTCCTTCTTGAATCAAGTAGCTTGTAACTAGTGAAATTAACATTGTCTGAGGCACGGAGATAAATGCTACATCATTTCATTTTCTTAACAGATTCTACATGTTTTTGAACTGATGGATCAACATGGAAAATTAAATCATAACATGGGACGAGTTAGAGAAGAGTTATACAAGCGTTCCACTTTAAACAAGGTCTGAGTAAAGTTCAAAAGCCTTGATCAAATTTAGGTCAAACATTAATTCAGAACATACCTTCAAATAAATGTTTCCCATTAGACGCTGTGATTTTATTTTGTCTTCCTTTTTATTTCAGGGAGCTTTCACATAGAATTTACGTAGAATTTAGTCCATTTAAATTGAATCCTGGTTTGTTTAGGCAGGTGAGAACACAGCAATGACACTTGGGTACAGGGGAGAAAAAACAAAAGGAAAAAACAAAACACACCTGAGAGGTGGTCTCGGGCCATTTCTAACTGAGAACTCATTTCGACCCAGATCACACCAAAATGCAGGAAGTGAACCGATTATTTGTGTATTTGGGTGGTGGGCAGCATTGTTTTTTTTAGATGCAAGCTGCTAAACTAACATGCAAGGCAGAAATTGAGCCAAAAGACAGAGCTAGAGTGCTGCAGAGGATGTTCTGGATATCTGGACCAAAGAACAAAAGAGTAAGAAATCCTGGATACAATTCACAAAATTACTAATGTTTTATACTAGTAATTTATACATTTAATAATTTCTTTAGCAATCGCCTCCGTGTTTTTGATGCTCAGTTGATTGTGTTTTCTACTCTTCCTTGCAAAAAGTTTGTTTACTTTGTTATTTGCCGTTTTTCTGAACAATGAACAAAAGTATGTTTTCAGCCAGGCCCCTTCCCACCAGCCACTCGGCAAATGTTCTTGCTTTTTGGTTCACCGACTCAAACCAAATAGCAATTGACCCAAAAGTATCTTTCACTTTTAATCGGAATCGGCAAATGGCCTAATAGGTGAGAAAGCGCCCTGTTTGCTTCCATTGTAACTAAAACTGAACCACTTGCTTATGCCCTCTATAGTTAATAGGGAGTATTGTGTGTTTGTCAATTCAATTGGTGAGGCATCTTAGTTCAGTGTTTACAAGAGCAGCTTATTTAACTTTTAAGGATTCATGATTTCTGGTTCCTGACCCAAGGGTGTAAGGGCTGAGTTTTGCTGCTGCATCGGTGTCGATTTCCATCCGTCAGCTCCAAGGATTCAGGTTTCTGATGTGCTTGCATGGCAGAAACAAGCTGGATTTGCTGACCACCTCAATGTCCATTGACATTAGATGCAGTGTTCATTTTCTCCAAGCAAGCACGCAATAGTCCCCCCTACACCAGCCGTCAACAATATGGGTGTGGGTGGTGTGTGCAGAATATTCTTGTTAAAACCTGTAACATTCAGCATGCTCACGGGCCAGTAAATTGCTAGCAGATGTCGAGCACAGGCATTGTAAGTTTTTTTCCCCACAGCGGACATCACTTGTTAAGCATGCGCCACCGGACACAATTTCTTTTGATGTTCCTGTAATGAGACTAGGGCATCGTCTGACACTACCATTTTCACATGAGAAATTTTTTAAAGCAAGGCTCAGTGCGTGATTAGAAATCCCTACTCTGTGGAAAATGTCCATTGTTGATTAGTGACTTTTGCCCTGTCGCCGTAACATCACTTATAATTAAGGTATTTGAGAAACATATTAAGAAAGAACTCTTAAGAGACCCTATGCCGTTTGCAGCAAGTAAGGGTTAATTGGGTTCTGTCTCACAAACGCTTCTCCTCCAATGGCTCACCGCAGGGTTGTGTCCTATCTCTTCTTTTGTACATTCTTTATACAAATGACTACAGAAGTCATTATTAAGACAGACATTTTGCCGATGATACAGTGATTGTTAGCCTTTTACAGGATGAGGAGATTGAACATAGGCCAGTGTTTGAGGACTTTGTGAAATGGTGTAGAGCTTTCGTAAGGCACCACAGCCCCCCCATCAACTAAATATACTAGAGAATATAAGGGGAATGCCAAATAACATTGATGGTACCCAGGTATTTTATAACAGTCAACATTGACCATAAGATGAACTTTAATGTGAACACTGACACAATCTGCAAAAAGGAACATCAAATATTGGTTTTCTTAAGGAAACTAAATGTTTTAATGTGGACAAGATGATGAGTCTTTTTATAAGTCATTAACTAAAACCATTTTAACATTTTACATGATTGCCTAACAGGCAGATCATGGAAACTACCCACTCAAACTCAGAGTTCTAGCTTTTTCCTTGTGGCTGCAGATTCAGGCTTTCAAAAGCAAAATGCAATAGAGGGTAGAGGTGAGGTAAATGTAAGGATATCCAATTGTTTTGATTTTGATCTAGTATTTGAGAGTAGTTCAAAAAGAAAGACCAAAATTAATTTGGGGCAAGTGCAAAACATATGGGTCAGGTTAGCTGAAGATTGTGTACATCGATCATATTTATTGCTAGTCTCTGGATTAATCTGAGATAATTTGAACTTGCGTAAATGAATTGAATTGCATCAGACCCAAGCGGGTGCATGAAGAGGAAGAGTTAACGCAAGCTAAAGCCCATTCACACTAGTCCTCAGAAAATTTAGTTGAGAGTTCCTTCTCCTAGCCCAATTTAATTTTATCTATCGTGGTGCGTTCCATGTTGGTAATTTGGGTGCAAATCCTTTAAATTAGTCCCCTTGTTATAAAGGGAATATCAAGAAGTTCCTCCAGATTGGGTAAAGAGAATCTTCTAATGAGTAAAAGAATGGGAGGAATTACATTTGAAAATAAGTTAACAACAACATCTCAGAACTGGTGTTGTCTATATAGTGGTTATTGAAATGTTTGAGATCCTGTATATTCCACTGTTTAAAGGTTGCATCAGATTTACCAGGAAGAAATAAATGGTTATTGCATATAGGACCCATTAGTAAAAGATCAAAATTGGCGCTGAAACTGTGCCCAGGTTAAGTGCGGGTGTATTTTAAGCAATGGAATTGATGTTACGAGGAGTGGTACGCAATGGAATTGGACAGCAACTGGATGCATCCAGTCTAAAGGAATGTTCAATTCTGGCCCAGTACTGATCTGAGTGATGTAACCAGAAAAGGTTTTTTTATTTTATTTATTTGCTGCCCAATAGTAGACAATTAAATATGGCAGAGCCAAACCACCTAAGGATCTACTTTAAAAGGAGACATTTGTTAATTGCTAGGCCTTCTGCCTACACAACCTTGACGTGTGCCATGTGAGGGAGGAAAGTAAGGTAAGCGCAAGTTGTTGATACATGCTAGTGGAGAAGTATAAAGAAGTCAGATTCATGATGTGAATGTTTTGTCAAGACATTTTTTTAAGACTGCAAATAAGTAATCCCACTCAACTTTATCAAACGCCTTCTCTGCGTCTAAATAAATGACTACTTCAGCAGCGCTTGAAGGAGGCGTGGAGTGAATAATGTTTAAAAGCCAACGTACATTAGAGAGAGATTGGCGGTCTTTCATGAAACAAGTTTGGTCTTTTGAGATCTTTAATGAAGCTGGCTTTAAATGACTTGCTAGTACCTTTGCCAATATTTTTATGTTAACATTTAAGAATGAGATCGGGCGATAGGAGGTGCAGCTGGTGGGTGTCTTTGCCTGGTTTTAGTAGAAGTGAGATGTAAGCTTGAGTCAAAGTTTGAGGCAAAAGCCCTTTCAAGTAAGAATCTCCAAACATTTCTAAAAACAGTGGGGCTAATTTGACTTAATATGAAGAAGAAAAAATTTATTCTACTGGGTATACACTGGGGCCTGCAGAGCGACCATTTTGCATTTTCTTAATGAAGTTCAGAATTTCCTCCAATTAATGTTTTTTTCTTCTTCTCAAATCGGAATTTAGATCGGTCAATTGTTGGGGTAACTATTTTTCCCAATAAAGTTGTTCATCATCAATTTATCACTGGGGGTTTCTGATGTAGAGTGTTTTATGTAGTAATTACCAAACACCCTGGTAAATACTATCTATATGTTATATTTTGGGATGCTTCCAGAATTTGAGAAATTGACTTGTGCAGAAGAACGGCATTAAATCTAGTGAGCTAGAAGCCAACTAGCTTTGTCTCCATGCTTGTAAAAGGTGCCATGTGTTCGCAATAGAAGCTGTTCTGCTGTTCTGATTGCAAGTAAACTGAATTGAGTTTGCAGACTCAATTGAGTGTTGTAAAGTTCTGAAAAGGGTGTAAATAAGTAGCGATGACTTTGGAAAAAGTGTGGATGTTTTAGGGTTGGAGAGGGCTAGGATAGGGTCAATTCCACAATTCAAATCTCCTCCAAAAGATTAGATAATGGGATTTCAATTTAGGAAGGACAGAACAAAGCTGTCATAAAGTTGGCGTCATCCCAATTGGGGGCATACATATTTACTAGCATTACTGTAATTTGAGATAAGATGCCTATGGATACAGCATCTGCATGTCAGCCAAAATGACTGATCGGGTAAAGGGAATCTTCTTACGAACTAATATAGCCACACCCCTAGAATTCGTGTTATACTTGTGGAAAACATGGTCTAGCCAAGGTTTATGATGTCTAATTTGGTCAGAAATACCTAAACAGATTTCTAAACAGGTTGTTAATTTTGGCAGCCATTTTGGATTTGGTTTTAGTGTTTTGATGAAAACACAGACGTTTGTCATATTTTAATCATTTGGTTATTGATAATTTTAGTCTAGATTAGTTGACGAAAAACTACAGCAATTTATTAAATGAAAGCTAAAGATTTCCCCAATATTTTCTTCAAGTTTCCAAAATGCAAATGCATTGATTTTCCATGTTTTAATTTCCTCTTAAATTGAGCGCCAGAGCACTTTACAAATGCACATTGCCATTACAGCCTTCTCAAAGCCTTTCTCCTTCTTTGATGCGTGTTGGCGAAAGAAAAGTTCTGCAGTGGCTGAAACCATCATACGACTACAGCTGTGCCTCTAACATGCAGCAGCTCCATCATAGGAAAGTGGGGGCCTTTAATAAAAGTACTCTAGTGAGCACATGATTACAGTGCATACATCTGATAAAAGTAAATTAATTTCAGTAACTTTGGTGGGGTGCCATCAAGTATGCTAGTATTATATTAGCCTGACAAGCTACAAAAAGCATTCAAGGGGATGAAACATTTTATAACAAAAATAACACCATTGTAGTCAAAAAGGTAGGTAATGTGACCACAAACAGGTTAGGAACATGATGTTTCTGCAACAACGAAGCTTTAATGTTAGAATACATATGCAGATAAAATGAGACAGACCCAGACTCTGTCTAGCAGTGCGTGCAACCCTCTTGCTGCGCATTTTGCTGTGCATTTTGCTGCGCGCTGCCAAGCGTATAGCATGCAGCACGCCTCAATGAATTCCCTTGTATAATTGCCTTTGCAAAGTGAGTGCATGATGTGGGGTAAAAACTTTCACCTTTGTCCAATTAATTATTTGACATTTTCATCTCGTTTTTATTAGTCATAGATTTGGAGTACAAGGGTGAATTTTGTAGTGACCGTTTCGTTTTAGTCACTGAAAAAAAAGTAGTTGAAGATTTTTCATCTTAGTTTTTGTCAACAGAACACTGTTTGGATCGTTCAATTAGACCATTTAGTCCTTTCACATTCCCAGAGACCAATCTTACAGCCACACACTGATATAGGGTGCGCATTAACCATGAGTGAATTAAAAAATGTTACGTTGAACATGGAGAAGGCATAGATAAAAGGTTGGCTTAAACATTGCAGGAATGTGCTATTGTAAAGGCAATTGGTTTTATGTATGCTGAATTGCACTTCTTGAATAAAGCTCATTTCACTGTGCTAAATGCATCTTTTTTTCTTTACAAGCGTAGTATTGAAGTTGAAAAAATATTTTCTTGCCCTTGTATGTTTGCTGACCCTGCTGTCTTGCTTACCTCATCACACATTCTTTGTCTTGGTACCGATGGAAGTGAACTACGATGCTTGGTCATTCTTGTGCCTCGGGTATTACACGCAGCAAGCGTTGGGCTTGATCCACACAGCAAGCGATGGGCTTGAACACTCTGCCGCCGCATCTAATAATTTTGCTACAGATTTCCCTGTTGCTGGTTCAGAGCGGTTCGCCAAATCTTTAATTTTATGTTTAAGGTAGTTGTTTTCACCTACCATCTTGGATAACGTAGATTCAAATAATGTAATACGGTCATTTAGGCAGACTCTGCACTAGTTAGCTGTTGGCCCTGATAATCTCGTTGTAAATTGAATCCAGCAACACTTGAATCAGACATTGAGGCTGTAAACCGAGTTGAAATGTGGTGTCTGAGTTTATTGAGTTTGGTAATTAAGAAGGACGTTGTGACTGTTTCAGAGTCAGCCATGCTAGGTGAGACTTCTTCCTTAGCGCTCTTAGCTGTTTTCATTTGTAGGTCTTTACCCATATTACTACGCTGCATATTATATTATATAGCTGAGATATGAGGAATAAAATGAAACGAGATCCAATGCATGTATTTGTAAAAATAAAAGTTTGAAAGACAGTGTAAAGATGGTAGAAATTGTTGTGTGTTCGGTAGCCTTCTCATTCGGTGCGTTTACTCACATAGCCCCAATGATAATTTAACCGCTTCAGTATATCTATCACCTGACTTGTGCAAATGGTCAACAACGGTCTCTTATGTTTTGCAAGTTCCCCATGGTGATAAATAAAGGGATTTTACAACCTCATTTTTATACCGCAAGGAAATAAGACATAAAAAAAAATATATATATACACAAAAGTATGTGGACACCTGACCAGAACACCTATATGAGCTCATTGGACATCCCATTCCAAATCCATGAGCCTTAATATGGAGTTGCCCCTTTGCGGCTAAAACAGCCTCCCCTCTTCTGGGAAGGCTTTCCACAAGATTTTGGAGTGCGTCTGTGGGAATTAGTGCCCATTCATGCAAAAGAGCATTTGTGAGGTGTTGGACATGTTGGACGAGAAGGTCTGGCTCGCACTCCACGTTCCAATTCATCCCAAAGGTGTTCAGTGGGGTTGAGGTCAGGGTTCTGTGCAGGCCACGAGTTCCTCCACACCAAACTTAACAAACCATGTCCTTATGGAGCTCGCTTTGTGCACAGGGGCATGGTCATGCTGGAACAGGAAAGGGCCTTCCCCAAACTGTTGCCACAAAGTTGGAAGTATATAATTGTCTAAAATGTCTTTGTATGCTGTAGCATTAACATTACCCTTCACTGGAACTAAGGGGTCTCGCCCAAACCCTGAGAAACAGCCCCAGACCATTATCCCTCCTCCACCAAACTTTACTGTTGGTACTATGCATTCCGGTAGGTGGCGTTCTCCTGGCATGCTCCAAACCCAAATTTGTCCATCAGACTGCCAGATAGTGAAGCGGGATTCATCACTCCAGAGAACACGTTTCCACGGCTCCAGAGTCCAGTGGCGTTGTGCTTTACTACACCACTCCAGCCGACGTTTGGCATTGCACATAGTGATTTTAGGCTTGTGTGCACTGCTCGGCCATGGAAACCCATTTCATGAAGCTCCCGACGCACATTGCAGTTTGGAACTCTGTAGTGATTGATGCAACAGAGAATAGGCGATTTTTACGCGCTTCAGCACTTGGCGGCCGCGCTCTGCGTGTTTGCGTGGTCTAAGCTTCGTGGCTGAGCTGTTCTTGCTTCTAAACGCTTCCATTTCACAATAACAGCACTTACAGTTGACCGGGGCAGATCTAGCAGGGCAGAAATTTCTTGTTGCAAAAGTGGCATCCTATGACAGTGCCACGTTTAAAGTCACTGAGCTCTTCAGTACGAGCCATTCTACTGCCAATTTTTTTCTATGGAGATTGCATGGCTATGTGCTTGATTTTATATACCTGTTAGCAATGGGTGTGACTGAAACACCTGAACTCAATAATTATGAGGGGTATCCACATACGTTTGGCCATATATTGTAACTGATGTCTTACTGTACATGTTTTAATATTTTAATACATTTTTTGGCCTAAGTGGCCTGTATATTGATGTACAATGTAACTAGTCCATAATGTCAGTGCACCTTATGTACATGTTAGTGAGATACAGTTGCCATGTCTGCAAGACAATGCTGTAGATGTACCGGTGAATAAAGAGATTCTGATTCTTACTCCAAATATAGAGACAATAACATGCATTTGTCATCAAATCTCTTTTGTTTTAGTATGTCAGTATTTGCATTAAACACCATGCTTGTTCCTAGCTCCTTCATTTTCAAGACATTGGTTGCATTAATGGATAATTGTATAATTTATTTTGCAGTTCTGCAAACGCAGGCAGTGTGAGGAATACATAGATGCAGAGAGAGAGATACATGCTAACTGGATGAGGTATAGTATACTCCACACCTTTCTTTGCCTTTTCCACTAATTAATTGTCCCTTTGCTTTCTCTCACTCAGCGTCTATCCTCAGTGTCTATCCTCAGTCTTCTTTATTTTTTGCCCTCTCTTTTTTGCTCTTACTCATTCTCTCAGCTATGTGACTTGTGCTCGTAATGATGAAGAGCAGAATCTGGTGGTGTTCCAGTATCGAGGGGGGGTTTTCTACCGTTGCTGTCGGCCTATCAAACCAGGACAGGAGCTCTTGGTGTGGTATGAAAAGAAGTATGCCAAAGATCTCGGCGTCACCTTTGAAGACGTCTGGAACAAAAAGTGCTCCACAAATAGTAATGTCCGAGCATTTTAATTTTATTATGCATATTTGCTTAAAATTATTAGATCAGTGCTTACCCATTCCAATACACCTGATTTAACTCATCAGCTAAATCATTACCTGATGATAATTATATTTGGTAATGTGAGAGCGGAGAAACACAAAACTATTTACTTCTAGGTTTCTCAAATCAGGAACTGAGAATCATTGAATTAGAATTCTTATTTCATTTCTACTGCCCACAAGAGGTGGTGCTCACCACACTGGAAATTCCTCATGCACTTGCGAGCTGTTAAGATCTTACACTGACAAAGTTGCACAATGATCTGACTTGTGACACATACACTAATACAAGTATCCTGCTTACACGGAAAACGTACTTTGTTTCCCCTGTTTGCACAATGCAGATAGCTGATTGCCTAACTTCAGGCACAATGACTAGCGAGTTCTTGGTTTTTTAGGCTTCCTTATCTTATGGCTGCCATGAGTTTTGGCTAGCTGAATTTGACTTTTCCAGGCCCTTTAGGACCACCCTAATGTATCTACCCAGAGGTCTGGTGAACAGCATGCAATGTTAATTGGAACATTAATGTAGTAACATGTTAGCCAGCATGCAAAGTGATGATTCTGGGATGCTGCTACCACAGGAATGGACCCTCGCAATCCTATCTACCATTCCACAGCTGTCAAAAGCAGAATTAGCTCACCGGTGAGACAGCTGGGTACTACAGGATTGTTGGGACAGTATCTTGAGGATACAAACTGCAATTTTGCCTACCAACACATGTAACCAAGGGCTGATTTATACTTCTGCATTCTCCTATCTGTGAGCATATGCGGGCAATGTGTGCTGACGTTCGCATACGTGTCCGCCAAAATACTTGCACGTAACGTGAATGTGTTCACTAGGGGGCAGTGTCACGTGTAACAAATCAAAATGTACAGAAAAAGAATGAAAGAAAGAAAGCCTTATTTCACTGTACTAGGAAGACTGAATAGAATAAGTAAGGGACTGTATGTGATAAGAGTTGTTTACACTGTACTTTGGGATAATTTCTGTGCCAGAAAGGAGTTCCTTTTTTGCAGTACCACGTCCTTCCTTGTTCAGGGCATTTTTACCAGGCAAATATTATTTGCATTCGGTCTGAGCGCTCCTGGCTTGAATGCTCCTTTATGTCATTCTTTGTGTTGCCTTATCCTGCACATTTTACATTACCAGCTCCCATTCAGGAAGAACCTTCAGTCTCGGCTTGAAGGTTGAGAGGTCATTCACACCCAGATTGCCTTCAGTTATAAGCTTCAAATGGAACATAACTAAGGGGAGACTGAATGGCATGCAAGAGCCTTGTTGACATAGGCTAGGGCAGTGCTGGCTCAGTGGTTAGGGCACTAGGCTACTGATCATGGTCATGGGTTCAAGCCTCAGCACTGCCAAGCTGCCACTGTTGGGCCCTTGAGCAAGGCCCTTAACCCTCCCTGCTCCAGGGGCACTGTACCATGGCTGACCCTGCGCTCTGACCCCAACTTACCAACATGCTGGGATATGGGAAGAATGAATTTCACTGTACTGTACTTGTATATGTGACATTAAAAAGGCATTCTATTCTTCTATGTACACTTGCCATTGCAAGGTATTTCTGACTTTTATATAGCTAATAAGCTGAACACATTGACCAGTGTCTTATTGCAGCCGATGTACTCAACCCCAAGCTCACCTAGAAGTCCATGGTCTTGTGCAAACTATCCTTAAAACAATTATACATTTGGCCCCATGACAGGTGTAGGGGGACTGCTCTGTTAAAACAGGATTTCTGAGTACGATTACTCTCGAGTTGTAGTTCACAAGAGTGTATCTGCCAGCCTAGAACAGGTGTCAGTGTCTTATCACTCTACCTGAGCGTGTCTTGCGGACTGCATCTGGTGGTCAATGGGAATGAACTAGAATGCTAGTTACAAATGTAACTGTCGTTTTGTGAAATCCAGATAAATGTCAGAGCTGTCACTCAGAATCTGCGATAAGGTTGCTAGAGGACATCTTCCATGTAAGAAGTGTATTTATAACTGGCTGTCACATTTCATGACCTTGTTAGCATAAGATTTGAACATATTTATGGAGAGATTCCTTTATGCTTTGCACTACCATTGTTTATCCATAATATACAAAACCTGAGTTGCATTAAATAGCATTGTTACTCTGTCTGTCTGTCTGACTCAAACAAACTTAACAATTGTTTATCTTGGGACTATTTTATTTCTTCTCCAGAAATGAACAACACCCTGATGCAAGCCATCTCCTGTTCACATTGTGGAAAGAGTTTTGCTCGACAGGGTCAGCTCCAACGTCACCTGCGCATTCACACAGGAGAGAGGCCATATCACTGCTCACAGTGTGGGAAGAGTTTTAATCAAGTGCATCATCTCCAAACCCACCAGCGCATTCACACAGGAGAGAGGCCGTATCACTGCTCAGAGTGTGAGAAGAGTTTTAATCAAGTGGGTGCTCTTAAACGACATCAGCGCATCCATACAAGACAGAAGCCATATCACTGCTTACAGCGTGGGAAGAGTTTTACTCAAAAGAGCAATCTCGAACTTCATCAGCATGTTCACACTGGAGAGGAACCGTATCTCTGCTCCCAGTGTGGGAAAAGTTTTATACTTCACAGTAGTCTCAAACGACACCAACGCATTCACACAGGAGAGAAGTTGTTTTGCTGCTCACAGTGTGGGAAGAAATTTACTCAACAGAGTACTCTTCAACTACATCAACGCATTCACACAGGAGAGAAGCCGTATCAATGCTCACAGTGTGGAAAAAGTTTTAATCAAGAGCATCATCTCCAAACCCACCAGCGCATTCACACAGGAGAGAAGCCGTATCACTGCTCACAGTGTGGGAAGAGTTTTAATCAAGGGAGCGCTCTTAAACGACACCAGCGCATTCACACAGGAGAGAAGCCGTATCACTGCTCACAGTGTGGGAAGAGTTTTACTCAAGTGAGTAATCTCCAAACCCACCAGCGCATTCACACAGGAGAGAAGCCATATCACTGCTCACAGTGTGGGAAGAGTTTTAATCAAGTGTATCATCTCCAAACCCACCAGCGCATTCACACAGGAGAGAAGCCATATCACTGCTCAGAGTGTGGGCAAAGTTTTAATCAAGTGAGCGCTCTTAAACGACATCAGCGTATTCACACAAGAGGGAAGCCGTATCACTGCTGGAACTGTTTTACTCTCCAAAACTGAATATTATTACACTATTTAATATGTAATTATGTTTGTATTTAAGCACTGTAAGGTGCAGTCATCTTGTATAGCAGCACTCCTGTCCTACACACACACACGCACACACACACACACACACACACACACACACACACACAGGCAGTGACTGCAAAAATTACTGACTTGTGAGTAAAGTGACAGTGCATCAATGTAAAGTGACTCCGTGTAATAATTATTGTAAGTATAGTACATAATGTTAAAATGGTCAAGTGGTATATGTGGTCAGTGGAGTCCAGAGGGCCTATTATTTATGCTTTTTACAGCTGGGGAAAGAAGCTGTTGGAGAGTCGGCAGTTGGTATCTTGTATGCTACAGTACTGCTTACCAGATGGTATCAGGCAGAAGAGACGATGGTTGGGGTGGGTAGGATCTTTGATCTGATTATTCTATGTGCGCTTCTTTCACAAAGCTGGGGGTAGATGTCTGATAAACGGGTTAGTAGTGTGCCAATGATCCATTGGGCATGTTTGATGATGTAGGGCCCTGGTGACAGCTTTGACTTTTTCAGCCTCATGAGAAATTGTAGGCGTTGCTGGGTTTTTTCACCGGGGGAATGTGTTTGTGGTCTATTTGATGTCTTCAGTGATTGCATGCCCAGGAGATTGTAGCTAGGGACCCTTTCAACAGAGGATCCACAGATGGTTAGCGGAGCTTGTTCTGTTTCCTGTCTCCTGAAGTCAACAAAAATTTCCTTGGTTTTGCTGACATGAAGAGACAGGTTGTTTTCTGAGCACCAAGATGCAAGAAAGACCGCCTACTCTGTAAGCTGTTGTGTCTGCCTGATATAAGACCTATGACTGTTGTGTCATCAGCAAAACTTTAGAGTGGTATTGGTGCTGTGTTTGGCAGTACAGTCATGGGTGTACAATGAGTACAAGAGAGCGCTGAGGACAATCTTCCTGCAGCTCTCCGATGTTAGGGATTTTATCCTTTGGTAGTCTATCACCAAAAACTGGGTAAGCAAATCCACGTAGTTTCAGTGGTAGCATGTCTTTTGCAAAACCAAGTACGAATTAAAAAATAATAAAAAGGTTAATCTTGAACATACGAAATTTAACCCAAAATGGACATCCAAGTAGTTATTTTACGAATCAAATCCTGGACCCTCATTTATCAAGGGTGCATGTGCATAAATCTGCCCGTAAATTGTGTGTACAAACTTTTCAACGCAAAGTGTGGGATTTATCGAAACAAACGTTTGCTTAGATTTGTGCATATATTTATGCACAGCTTTGACCATGCGTAAGCAAAGCACCTAGCGATGGAAAAGAAAGCTGCAAGTGGAATACATTTGCTCAGGGGCACTTTACATAGGGGCGTGTTAAATCATGGAGCTGGACTGCTACCACATTGAATTACCTATTAAAGTAATTACTGTTAAATACAAACACGTTTTACGCTCAAATCCCATAAAAGGCTAACAGAGTGTTAATGAATGCAGCATGGTGTATCTCACTTTGTTGGAGGATGTCGTGTATCGTGCCATTCTGTGTTTTCAGAGAACAGATTGATTTTTTTAGCTTAAAGCTCTGAGTGGCTTATCAGCAGATACCGATTGCTGAAACCAGTACTGATATATTTGTGCCATCAGCTGGGACCCAAGTTGAAGAGGGAAACGAGGCGCACAAATGCGATACCTGTGCATATCCAAGTCTTTTCAATCATAGGAATTTCGGCTACTGGTACATTTCCAAGAGAAATTGGGGATATAGCGGGTATTTCTTTCCCAACCATCATTGAGTAGGATTATGCCCGCAGTGTTGCTCGCTGGAGCACACGAGTTTGCAAAACAGCTCCGTGGGTGCTAAGCTTCAGAGAGGAGTTGTTGAAGATGGCTGGCTCATAGGTAAGTGTTACCTTTTTTTGATGTGGTGATGAACGACGAATAACTGACTATTAATGACATGTATGCACCATTGCAGAAAACGAGAGTTATCCTCTGAAGCCGTGGCTTATGTCTCCTCTCGCCAATCCAACAACGTCACCCGAGCTGAGATATTATAACTTTCACTTGCGCACCAGAGCCACAATGGAGCGAGCAATGGGTTTCCTAAAAGGCTGTTGGTTGTGCCTATCTTGTACTGGAGGCCTTCTGCAGTACAGGCCAGAAAGTGTTTGCTGCATTATCATGGCTTGCAGTGTGCTGCATAACATGGCCATTTTGAAAATGCCCTAAGGCCAGAGGGATAGCCCTATCAGAAGAATGCGTACCCCTCTCCTTCTTGATTAAGTGAGCCTCATCAATGTCCACTCTGGTCTACTGGACAGATGGTTGTTCCCCCGTAGTGTCCGAATGTTCTATGGCCAAGAAAGTCATACTTATGGGTGACCTCAATGCGAGAGTTGGGAAGATCAGTCAGATTCTCTGTCTCTGCTCAGAACATCAGCTTAATATCACTAACACCATGTTTTAACTAAAGGACAAATATAAAACCTTGTGGGTGCATCCACCATTCAAACATTGGCATCTGATTGACTTCATTATTGTCAAGCAAGATGTCAGAGATGGTATACATACTCATCCCATGAGGGGAGCAGAATGTTGGATCGACTATTCCCTGATTGTAGCAAAACTATGCCTGCATATCAGCCCACCTGTTCATCAACTCAAATCAGTAGTCAGAAATGCCAGTCTTGAGAGAACAGACATCCTTAACAACTGGTGGAAAGGCAAAGCTGCAGAAATTCAGAGGTATGCCGATCTTGGTGACATCCATAATTTTATAATGCTGTTAAAACTACCTACAGGTCCAAAAGCTTTGAAATGACACCTGTGAAATCAGCAGACACAGGAAGTCTCCTGAAAGATCGAAGCCTCATCTTACAGAGATGGTCTGGGCACTTTGAGCCCCCATCGAATCGGCCTTGCGTCACTGACCCAACTGTGCTTGATGAGTTCCCAATCTTGCCCATTAAAGAATCCCCTGACTAGCCACTCCTTCAGTGAGACCTCACAGGCTCTGAGGAGCCTTCAGAACAACAGAGCACTCTGTCCTGACAACATCCCTGCCAAGCTTTCCAAACAGGTACGATACTTCTCATTCAGAGATATCCATCTGTTTATTAGCGAGGGGTGGAGGACTGGCTGCATCCCACAGCAGTGGAACAATGCAAATGTGGTCACAATATACAAAAGCAACGGTGACAAATTAGTATGTGGCAACAGTAGAGGGATCTCTCTCTTGTCAGCCGCAGGGAAAGAACTAACCAAGATACATCTCTGAAAACCTGTTACCAGAATCCCAGTGTGGGTTTTGTAAAGACAGAAGCACTGTGGATATGGTCTTTACAACACGACAGCTTCAAAAAAAGTGCAGCGAACATTCATTGTGTGGATTCATGTTGCATACTTGAGCTACAGTGTGCTGACGACTACGCCATAGTGGCCTTTACCCAGGATAATCTCCAATGCACACACTCTCAGCAGCAGAGCAGCAGCCACTGCTTACAGAAAAATAGACCTCTCCATTAATACATCTAAAACCGAAGTCCGAAGTGCTCCTGCATTATCAATAGATGGGCACACACTATCCTCAGCTACACAGTTTAAGCATCTTTAAAGCATTGTCTCCCAGAATAACAACACCGATGAGGAAATATAGCACAGAATCAAACAGGCAGCAACATCCTTCTGTCAGTCGAAATCAAGAGTGTTTCACAATAGAAGCTTGCTCATTTCCACCAAAGTAGCAGTATCTGCATCACCACTCTACAGTTCTGAGGCGTGGATAACATGCAGACGCCACCTCAAGTTGCTGGAGAGCTTCCGTATGGAGTATCTGGAGATCATATGGAGAGCTACAGTGCCCAATACAGAGACCTTACAGAGAACTGGCTGCCTGAGCTGAATGGCTGTAATTCTAAAACACCAGCTGCAGTTGTCGCGCACGCACTTAGTCTTTACGTTTGTCATGTGTCTTAAATGTTTCCACCTGTTCCCTGTTTGACTCCTCGTTAGTGATTGTATAAAAAGCCCTCCTATTTCCGTCCAGTTTGTCCTTGAATGTTTGATATTACATGTTGTATGCCGTTGATATTATAAGTCTATGTTTAGAGTGAATAAATGCGTATATGTGCAAACGGCTTGCGCTTGTGTCCACCACCCCCGCAACACCGTGACAGCGGTAGCTTGGACATGTCACTTGTATGCCAGGGGGGCACTTGCTACGGCTGATTTTATACGGCCAATTACATCTGGATCAACGCTCTACAGGAGGTCAAAAAAAGAGACCAACTGAAAAATGCAATAACCAATCTCTCCTGGAAACAATAACCACAAACTGGCAGATTTAAATGGCAGATTCAGTTTAATTGTTTGCTAATGATTTTCATTCATCTTAAGGAAAGTGATGCTAAACACTTTCCTTTTTTGGTTTATTGTTTACTTACATTATTGCTGTTTGCTTTTATTATTATTGACCAGCAGAACATTCAAAACAAAATGACAAATGTTAAAATGTGTTATACTGGATTTCTGAATGTGCTTAAGGACAGAGTGTTGACTTGTGACCCTTTTACCTGTGTTTTTCTTTTTCGTAGTAGTGTCTTTCTCTTAGTGCTTCGTGGGTACACTGACCAAGGTAGACAGGAGTTTAAGCAGTAAACTGGCACCAGGGGGTCGTTGGGGGCAGATGGAGCTCGCACACTTTAGTTACTGAGATTGATGTTTTAGGGTGAAATTTCACTTTTCTATGAGTGATGGGAAATAGCTACGTCATCATTTCATTAACACTGTCTAAATTGTGAAGCGTAGGTAGTTAACTCAATCTATGTGCTTAGCCTTGTTTGAGATATTTCTCCCACCCCCAGCTCTTGTTTTTCCATCTATTTGTAACAATAGGTTTGCATGCTTTACACCTCAGTCATCAATATTACATAAATAAATGTAGAAAAGGTTTCCCTGTTTACTGCACAGCAGTAGAAATGAGTAACATGCTCTATAAACCATTTAGCTGTACTAGTACCTTGTCGAGTTTGATTGGCACATTGACAAAGGCAGAGTCAGTAATTATTTTTCTCAGCAATACATCCATTTTTTTTTGTCTTAAAATACAATTAAAAAGTAAACTGAAAACAATTATCACATTATATATCTTTATTTAATAATATGGCTGTATACATTGGATCAGCTATTGAATAACCTGGTCAAAACCTAAAATAAAAAAGAGGAAATGATCTACAATATTAAATGAATGAAATCAATACATAAAACACAGAATGTCTCACGGTCCTAGCAGTACTGGAAAGAGAAAAACAGATGGATCCATAACCCTAAACGCATCTCCTTTATATCAGTGTTTGAATAAAAATGCAGACGGACAACTTTCTGGTTTTTAAATGGTGCAATCACACGGGCGGTGCTCTTTTGTGCTGGTAAGCAGCTTTACAGGTTGAGCAGCTTCTGAGTCTATATTCACGGCACCAATCGCTCCTTCCTGCCTAGTTTTCCTCGTCTGGACAGCTGCATGAAAGTACTCTTGACAGGGTTGTTACGACACTGAGATCTGCCTCAAAGCCCAAGGTAAGTTAAACTGAAGCTTGCTTAACGTAACTGAACTGGACAGATAGTGGCTGAATCCAAAATAGAATCGATGTTTCCTGTGTAAATGCACTATATAGGGTGTGTAATAATGGTTTTACACCCCATGTAGTACAACATGCATGGAGTACAATATGCATGTAGTACAATATGCATGGAGTACAATATGTATCCAGCGGGGAGTCATTTGGTGTTGCGGTCGGGTAACTTTTTAATTTTTTGCTTATTTACAGTTTACTAAAGTGATGCAGACTCCCAGCGAGCTCACTGAATGACTTCTGGCTGAAAGTTTCGGTGTGTCGGTATAGCAGTTGCCAGGAAGCCAAGCTATCGACAGTCAGCTGGCGAACGTCCTCACATTATCAGCGAGTTAACGATTCATTTGAACAGTTTGCATGCAAAAACAAGCAAAACTCTTAGTACTATAAACTCAAATATTATTCAGTATTTTGTATTCTACCTGAAAGCCATAGACTAGCGCGCAAGCTAGCTTACACTCTTTCAATGTACAAAAAAGAGCAAGGAACACCAAATTCCCCCACAAGTGACCTGTTACAAACCATATCAAGCCACAATAACACGGTCATAATGACAGTTTCTTTTCTTAACATGACCTACCAAAACGTCAACCTATGGGCACCAAGTTACTCTCAACCTCCATTGATTATAAGCCATGTCTACTGTAAAAGGAATGACCTAAACATAAAGCACATAGAGTTTTACATGAAGCTTTTCCCCATCCTTGTCATGGTGAAGCTTGCTTAGTTAAGGGCTTCAGTTTTGGCCTTTTTTTACTCAGATATTGCCTTGTGATTATGCCAAGACAGTATATATTGAAGACAGTTAGTGTGTCTGGTGAAATTGGTGAGAATGCTCTTGCTAAATACAGGAACAGTAAACCTTTTTACAGAAGTGCTTTTAACTTTTAATAGTTCAGACTCAATGAGCATTGTGCAGTCACTGGAATAATGGTTCTTCCTCTTTCTTTCTAAAATAACTCTTATATGGTTTGCATGAACTGTGTTAGTTTATGGAGGATTCTGGACATATAATTATTTGAGCCTCTCCTTCCAGCATCACGACGCTTAAGACCTTTTATAATGAAATCAGCAGAAGCCAGACGACGCTGTTTTAGAAAACCTCCACAGACTCCCGCTGCTGCTCGCGATGTAAGTCTGATCTTTTTTTTTCTTTCTTTGTTTTTCATGTAAGCTACAAATGATGAGTGTTTAATGAAAAACAAATTGAACTGGTTCTGTTGCATGTTTCTAATGTTTTTGTTAGCTGGTGTACCTAACTTGTGCAGCTGTTGGCACTGTTAAAACCCTGGCACTGTTTAAATAGTGGCATATTTTTGCCCCTAGTAAAGACAAACTTGACTGTGAGTGACTAGTGTGAGTCAGGGTTGCCATTTCCCACTTCAATATATTAATGATAAAATCAGTGTGTCCTTTCTTTATCATATGGTACATGTAATATTATGCAGTAACTATACTTTGGACTACTAATCTACTACTCGTGCACAGTGGAAAGTGATTTCTTTTAATTATAAGGAATTTATGACTTTTAATAACATTTAATTACTTATACACAGCATACGCCACAATACTAAACACTAATAAGCAAGCCTAGTTTAGCTAGGCCATTAATTCAGCCTGTGGAAACATTGTTCTTCTGTTATAAACGGATATTAATGAGCTAACAAAAACAAATGCTGACTGGCTGTTGCTGGATAGTTAACGTTAACTGTAAAAGCTATTTAGCTAATGTTAATTATATTTACTTAAGTAGAAGTAGAGTAGACGTTAATTTTGAAATGCTTGGCTAGGATGCATGGCAAATCCCTAACATTAGTGCTAAAATGTTTGACCAGTCTTGCATATTTTACTGCTAAGAAATGCGCCTTGGTGCCTACACCCTTCCTTCCTTGCTAGCTTGCCAGCGTTTCTGTTACTCATTCAGCAGCAAGTCATTCAGCAGCTAATGTTTGCAAGTCCATTTCATGAGGAGTGAAAAAGAAAGTATAAAACCTGGCTTAATATGTGATGTTGTTCTTTGGTCATTAGCTTGGTGATGGTGTGCAAACAGAGGCTTATACGACTTCAGGAGGAGGAACAAGCTCGGTGGGACACATCACCCCTGAGGACCAACAGAACAGAGGAATTCAGAAGAAGCATATTAAGGAGGAACAACCTGATGGTGAAGACTACCTTTAAGACAAGATGGTGCATTAGAATTCAGTCTGGGGCTAAAAAACACTTTTTAGTGTAACTAGGCCTAATTTGTGATTAGAAAACTAGTCCCACAACAGTCATTTTTCCCCTTATTTTTGTGTAAATGTTTAAATGTATATGATGGAACTTCAGGTGGAGGGAAATTGAGCTCTGTGGAACACATCACCGCTGTGGACCAACAGAACATAGGTTTCCAGAAGAAACCTCTACAAGAGGAGCAACATAAGGATGAAAACTACCTGTGTAAGAGATCAGATTCAGGACTGTTGTTCACACAGGGCAAGCAGTAATGTAGGTGCTGCTCTGAAATTCTTGTTGAATAATCAGTTTTGTTAATTATGTACCTTAATAATTTGTCATTTTAATTAGAAGAACAGTAGCTGAGGAAATGTGTTCCATGTGTTGTGAATGACCAACAATAAGAATTATAACAGTTATAATGACAAAATAAGTTCAATTTTCAATGTCATTTTCAATAAGTCATTTTCATGAAGCTAATTGTATAATAAACTGCTCTTGTACCTTTGGAATTTTCTCATTTGGCTTTCCTTTGTTGTATCTTCTCCTTCAAGACTGTGAGGATTGCAGATCCTTCTTCATCAACAAGTGTGAGGTTCACGGTCCAGCTCTCTTCATCCCTGATACTCCTGCTCCCGTAGGGGTTTCTGACCGAGCCAGACAAACCCTTCCACCCAGTCTAGAGATTTGCATGTCCGGTATTCCTGGTGCAGGCCTGGGAGTGTTTAATAAGGGGGAGACTGTTCCAGTTGGTGCCCACTTTGGGCCTTACCAGGGGGACCTGGTAGACAAAGAGGAAGCTATGAACAGTGGCTACTCGTGGGTGGTAAGTTAGTTACTTAAAAACGATTATGAAATAATTACGAACATTTAGGGCTGGCCAGATTCATTTGAATACTCGCATATTCGTTCGTTAGGTTGGTATTCGATTCTCTATTTAGTATTCGGAAGCTTCATCTTTTTTGAAGCCAAAAACATTAAATTGCTGTAAATGTACTCGCAAATAAAGTAATTCTGGATCTGATTCTAAATATAGGTACAATAACAAGCATTTGTCATCAAAGCCTTTTTGTTTTTATGGTGAATTACAACTCCTCAACCAGTTCCATTCAGCTTCATAGAAGTGGTACAAGTAGGGTATATTGTTACAAATAGCAATGACTAAACACTAAAGCAGCAAACAGAACTTTAAGTACTGTTGTCTGAGACTAATTTTGTCATAATTATTAGTAGAACAGTATTTGCATATCCTCGAACCCCAACCCCCCAACCTATCTCCCTTCACATTGACCCCCCTCTTTCACAATGTCATTTCAGAGGGTCGGTTGAATTAATGGTCAAAATGTAGCTGTATAATATTTTGCAGATATACAAGAGCAGGCAGTGTGAGGAATACATAGATGCCACGAGAGAGAAACATGGGAATTGGATGAGGTGAGAAATGCACCACTAAAGTCTGCTGGCTGTTGCGTGTTTGTTTAGAGTCGTTGATTTTACTGTTCCTTGACATCTCTCCTCCTTTTTTTCCCCTGGTTCTGTGTCCCTCACTTCTCTCATGCATTATTTTTTTTGTCCTCTCTTTGTTGCTTTTACTCATTGTCTCAGGTATGTGAATTGCGCTCGGAATAATGACGAGCAGAATCTGGTGGCGTTCCAGTATCGAGGGGGGGTTTTCTACCGTTGCTGTCGACCCATCAAACCAGGACAGGAGCTCTTGGTGTGGTATGATGAGGAGTATGGTAAAGATCTCAGCATTGCTTTCGACTACATCTGGAACAGAAAGTGCACTGCAAATGGTTATTTTCAAACATTTACCTTTTAATTAATTTAATTTGGTCTTTTGATTTATTTTTTTATTTAATGATTTTTAAAGAATTATATCAGGTCAGTGTTTCTAATGCACCTTGTTTAACTAATCTGCTAAATAGCATTCTTTAGGAATTGAATTGGGGGTGTGACAGTCGGGGAAACATTAAACTGTGTACAGCAATGTTTCCTCAGTCAAGAATTGAGAACCATCTAATTTAAATTCAATTGCCATTTTAATCCTGGGGACTGCAAGTGGCAGTGCACAGCACACTGGATACATCTCATGGGCTTTCAGACACGTTAAGATCGTACACAAAGGTTAAGATCTTACACTAACAAAGTTGCACATTTGTGATGCATGTAGTAAAACAAGTACCCTGCTCATAGAGAATGCATCCTCTTTCCTGCAGTGGCCAAGGTTGAAAATGTAGATTGCCCATGTATAGCTCCAATGCACTAGCTTGGGTTTTCCTGCTGCTAGTTGCCCCCAGTAGCCCTGTACCAACTTACCAGCTTGGGTTTCTCTGCTGTCAGGTAACCAAAATGGCACCCATACCACTGGTCCATGGAGCCATAGTGTCCACATGTTAGCTGGACTTTGAGATATTTGGATAGCGTTAGGAAAGAAGTGAGTATTGAAGAGTGGGCCCTGAGTGAGCCTCAGTACAGCCACTCCAGGAACTTAGCAGAAGCTACCTGATATCCTTTGCCTATCAGTACAGGCTACATTTAACCTCATCTTGTTGGGTTGCAGTTGGTTTTACATTTAGCCCTACAATTCAAGTGCACAAGAGAAAGCTTCAACCTCGCTTCATGGGGCTCAGTTCTCTCCCAAGCTCCACAATTCTGGTGGTTTAGTAGATGCTAACAACTACCCATCGACTAGTTGTAGCTGCTACATCTAGCCTCACCTCACAAGGCTACGGTAGGTTTTTCCCCTAGGTCCATTCTGAGCCAAAACATTAGATAACCACTAACCTTTTGCTGTGATATTTCCTGCCACACAGATAATACCCACTACCCCTGGCTAGCAAGAGCTTCTAAACCACCTGCTTTTACTCATTTGGCAGATGCTTTTATCCAAAGCGACTTACAATCGAGCTGAGCAGTTGAGGGTTAAGGCTCTTGCTTGACAAAACCAGGATTTGAACTCACAATCTTCAGCGCAGGAGCCCAGATTCTTAACCGCTGGACCACCACTGCACTATTGGTTGGTCCTATTGGCACACAATTGGCAGACCATCTGCTTGAAGCCAGTTTCCTTATCCTGGAAATGCTACACAGCATTCGTAGCTGCCACTACCGGGTCCTGTTTGTGGCTTACTGACTGAATAAGTAGGGTTCTATGTTGGAACAGAAGATTTCACACTATGTTGGAGAGGCAAGAGCCTGTCCACTAGCTAAGAATAGTTGATGTAGCCCCTGGTAGCCCCACTGAGCTATAGCCCAACTGCTTTCCTATGTATGTGAAATTTACCATTCCTACATAATTCCATATGACTGCCAGAGCTGTCAGTCACTGAGAATCTGCAAGATAACTTCAGGACGTCTACCATGTCAGAAGGGTACTTATTACTGTCTGCGTCACACAATGTTACATAGTTGGCACTAAATCTCAATCTGTGCGCAGCCGAGCCGATCCATTATGTGCTGCACTACCTCCGTCATCCAGAATTCATAGAACCTGAGTTATATAATGCTTTGTTTTTTCATCATTTTGTTTATTTAATAACAATATTTTTTACTTAACCAGACAGTGTTGTTTCCTTTGGGACAGTTGTTTAAAAATAGGGACAGTCCCAAAAAATATTTTCATATTTTGTTGGATTTCACATTTATATCCTATTTTTTCTGCTCCAGAAAGGAACACCACCCAGTTGAAAATCTTCTCCTGCTCCCTGTGCCTACTTTCCTATACATCTGAAAGTTACCTTTATAAACACATCAAGAGATGCCACCATGAGGAATATGTGAGACTGCTAAAATCAGGAGAGATTAAATGTGAGACTCTGATGCCTACAAAAAGCTCCACTAGGCGGCAGATGTCTTCTGGTAGTCAACGGACTAAGACCTCTCCTAGACAAAAGAAAAATGAGATTCACTGCTCAGATTGTGGGAGGAGTTTTACTCGACAAAGACATCTTATACTACATCAGCGCATTCACACAGGAGAGAAACCGTATCACTGTTCACAGTGTGGGAAGAGTTTTACTCGCCAGAGTAATCTCCAAACACACCAGCGCATTCACACAGGAGAGAAGCCGTATCGCTGCTTAGATTGTGGGAAGAGTTTTAGTCAACATGGTGCTTTGCAAATACACAAGCGCATTCACACAGGAGAGAAGCCATATTACTGCTCACAGTGTGGAAAGAGTTTTAATCGAGAGGGTACTCTCCAAATACACCAGCGCATTCACACAGGAGTAAAGCCGCATTGCTGCTCACATTGTGGAAAAAGTTTTACTGAGAGGGGAACTCTTAGGAAACACCAGCGTATTCACACAGGAGAGAAGCCATATCATTGCTCAGAGTGCGAGAGGAGTTTTAGTCACCAAAGTAATCTCCAAACACATCAACGCATTCACACAGGCGAGAAGCCGTATCACTGCTCACAGTGTGGGAAGAGTTTTACACAACAGAGTACTCTCCAGCTACATCAGCGCATTCACACAGGAGAGAAGCCGTATCACTGCTCAGAGTGTGGGAAGAATTTTAATCACCAGGGTCAACTTAAAGCACACCAGCACAGTCATACAGGAGAGAAGCCGTATCACTGCTCACAGTGCGGAAAGAGTTTTGGTCGAAAGGGTTCTCTCCAACTACACCAGCGTATTCACACAGGAGAGAGGCCGTATCACTGCTCACAGTGTGGAAATAATTTTAAACGAAAGAGTCATCTCCAAACACACCAGCGTGTACACACAAGGGAGACGGAAACGCCATATCACTGCTCTTAAGTGTTAAAAGAATTAGATGTATTCAGGTACATTTTAAAACACACAAATAATATTTAGGACACACAATAACAGGGAGCCATCAGCTTGTGAATTTGTCAAATCAAAAAATGTTTTTTTGGGTTAACATAATTTATGTCAACTATTTTTGCATTTAATTATAGCTGTTATGATTATTATTTAATATCTTTATTTAATATATTATTGTCTGTCTGAAATAGTTTGCTAAGTAATTGATAAACTGCTTTTCTCATTTATTTGGAACACAATATTTTAAATGTTAGTAATAAAGTCTTATTCCAGTAAATTCCTGCACAGTATTTTAGGGGGTCATTGTTCTTGTTTTTATTCTGTTCTTTCCTTTTGTCATTTTTTTTTTTGTCCACTTTCACTTGAGTCTCAGGGTGACATATGTTCTTTATGCAAGTTAACTTAGTTGCGTGCTTAAATTGCTTAGGTTTGCATTTACCAATTTAGAATGTTTTGATTGTTTTTTAATTTAATAGAAAACTTCTTCTATGACATTATTATGAATCATGGCTTTTTTGGAAGAGCACAAATCAAAAGATTCTTCTTCAGAAATCCAAACATCCCCAGCTGGGCTTAATTGGTATCATGAAGACGGATGACAATGTAATCTGTGAATCTTACTTAAGTCAGATTTTTGTTAAATGGGCGTAGATGTCATATTTGAAGGTGAAGTGTGTTTAGCAGTGTGAGTGCGAGAGAAAAGAGAAAACAGAAGAAAATAAAAGCACAGCTGTTTATTTTAGTTTGGAAAAGTCTTCTGTATTTGAATGTACTTTACTATTGGAGACAATTCCCCTGAGCCTGCAGCATCTACCTCAACACCTGTCAGAGGTACATATGTGAAATTTTGAACTCTGAAATTTACGCTGGATATTGTCACTGAAACCCCTGCCATAGTGAATGCAGATGCCAACAGACAATATAAGGTTTCTTTATAAAAGGACACTGGAACTTGACAGAGTTAAAGACCCTGCACATAACAATACCTGAAATAGAGCAGCTTGAATAAGAGGACATGGTACAGTGTTTTGCATAATTTAACTTTATATTGTCTAAATGTCCTACTTTAAAATAGGACTCTCATGTGTCCATTAGTACAAGTATTTTTTAACCCCAGAAAAATGCATAGAAATAATAATCAAACAAAGAAATAATAATGAATAAAAAACCTGTATAAATAAAGTCATTACTCATGACTTCCCAGAGGCCTTAATAGAGAGGAAGATGGGGGATAAACTGGACTCAATCCTGGTATACACAGCACATTGGTACAGCTCAGGAGCACTTTCAGCTAACGATTCATTTGTCTAAAGTGCAATACTGAACACTTTAAATGCTCAATTGTACCGTCAGCCAGAATGTGTGATGTCACAGGTACTCCCTATACCGAACACAGAACAGCTATACCTTTACTTTGTACAGATGCAATATTAACTGCTATTCTTAACATATACTTTTTGCATTTAACTTTGGAACACGTGAATTTCCCTCCGGGGATCAATAAAGTTTATCTTATCTTATTACATTAAATCCAAAAGGTGTATGACTAACTGAATAATTGCTTGGTGAACAAACACTTCATAACACTTCCATCTTCAGGACTTGCCCTGAAGATCTTTGAAATGGTATCCTGCATCATTGAGCAAAGCAAGTGGATTCAGCCCCTTACAATGCATGCACCGAATAGTTAGTTATCGTACCGTACTTAAGTATGTTTTGGAAATGTTTCTACTTTACTGGAGTATAAATGCTTTTCAACTTTAACTTTTACTTCATTACATTTTTAAAATGGCTACTTTTACTCCGATAAATTTCTTCGAACACCTTCGTTAATTACTGCATTTTTAAACCCTTTCATGCGACACATTCTAATTTCGAAAATAAATGTTGATGACGTTTGACTGTTATTTCTCGGCTGCCCGATTACCAAAAGGTTAAAAGTTAGGGGCAGTGGTGGCTCAGTGGTTAGGGCACTAGGCTACTGATCCGAAGGTCGTGGTTTCAAGCCTCAGCTTCACCAAGCTGCCACTGTTGGGCCCTTGAGCAAGGCCCTTAACCCTCCCTGCTCCAGGGGCCCTGTATCATGGCTGATCCTGACCTCTGACCCCAGCTTACCAACATGCTGGGATATGTGAAGAATCAATTTCACTGTACTGTACTTGTATATGTGACAATAAAGGAGCTTTCTATTCTATTTCTATAACAACAAAACCATTAATGTTGGAGAAAATACGCCAGCGCAGAGGTTGAGAGAAATTTCGACTTGTAGTCCGAAAAATACGATAGTCATGCAGCAGCCCATAAAGTCAAGTGCAAAAGTCGAAGTCACTACCCATAACTGTTATTCATCAGTTTAATCAGTTATGAAAAACCTCCCAAAAATATATTTCTCAAAAAAGATTGTAGAATTCTTTACTAATTTAAGCTGGGCGATAATTTAAGTTTTTAACCAATATTGACATTTTATAAGTTTTATTTATTAACGTTATTCCTGAAATTTTGCCAATGTCGATTGAACGTCGGCTACGTCAACAGATTCGACCGCTCCTGCACTCGTTTCCTTTCTTTGCCTTCCATCAGCCAATCACAGCAGGTCTGGGGGCAGAAACAAAAATGTGATTGGTTAAGTAACCAATGAAAATAGAGAAGGGGTTAAATAAATAGTGTGAGATTCCAATTATGTAAAAAAAAACGTAATTGGATAATAAAGCGGGTGTGTAAATGAAATTTTAATAATCTTTATAAATAATCTTTTGATTTACATTTTTATCGCAGTAATTTTTTTCATATCACTTTGTTTGCTGACTTAAGCGCCAATAATGCAAGCGCATAACACCTCGTGTCCGAAACAGCACCCTACTCCCTATACCCTACACACTACAAAGTGCATGATGGGAGCTCTGCGTCCCCGAGACGACACTGTTTGGACACTAACCTCCTGCAGTGCATTGTGGGGATTATTTCAGGAGTGCACTGGATATTCTCCACTATGCTTTCTGACATGATGAATAAAAACTGCAAAACTTCCTAACTAGTGCACTATGTAGTGAATAGGCTGTGTTTTTGGTAGAACCTGTACCAATAAATGTTCTCTTTAATGCAGGAGCTGCACAGGAAGCACGACTTGTCCGGCGACAGGCCGTATTTCCGGCGCGCCAACGCCTTCCGCTTCCCGGACGAGCCATTTAAAGATGGCTACCTGCGCAATCCACACACACACCTCACCACACCCAGTATAGAGGACGCCAAGGTGAGGCCACACCATAGACATGCATGTTATAGAGCTTAAATTGCTGACAGTGGGCAGGACATCGTGACTGAAAGTAAATGCCCCCTATACGTTCTCTCTCTCTCTCTCTCTCTCTCTCTCCCTCTCTCTCCCACAGCTGTATGTGGTGCGGGGTGTGTACAGTTATCATCACTACATGCAGGACCGGGTGGATGATAACGGGTGGGGCTGTGCATACCGCTCACTGCAGACCATCTGTTCCTGGTTCCAGCAGCAGGGCTACACCGAAAGAACCGTCCCCACACACACACAGATACAACAGGTACAAACACACACACACAGGATTTTGATATTGAGCAAAATAATTGTGATTACATAACTTGGTAGTGGATTGAGACTTTTGGATCAGACTGCACACACTTGGATTTGAATCTATCAGTAGTAAAGTGTGTGTGTGTGTGTGTGTGTGTAGGCACTGGTAGATGTGGGTGATAAGGAGCCCTCCTTTGTGGGTTCTCGTCAATGGATCGGCTCCATCGAGGTGCAGGCTGTGCTCAACCAGCTGCTAGGAGTCACCTCAAAAATCCTGTTCATCAGGTACATCACCTTTCTGTGTGTGTGTGTGTGTGTGTACCTTGTAACTACACACATTGTACATTTTATCAGGTCCACCTACCATATAGCTCACTTTATAGGGACACAATTACTGTCTGTTGCCGAGTGACGGAGGTCCCTGTAGCTTAATTCAAATTTAAATGTAATATGCATTATAGCATGTGTCTCTTTGATAACAACATTATGTAAATGAAAATGGGGGGGGGGGGCTGTTTCCCTTTTTGCATTTGAATTTTGACACTTTTATAGCGTGTGTCGTCTTTGATAATGAAATTGTAAATACCTCATTAGAGTGCACAAATGCATATAAAGTAAATTGCTTTTCAATGATCATTTTGACACCATCACATGAAACATACACATGCAGTTCGGGAGATACGTTTAAATTTTCCGGTTTGTATTTTTCATTTGAATAAAGCTCATACTGAAGCGTCCAAATCTCCATGTAAATGAAATGAAATGTGAGTGCCACTACACCAAATGTTAAATGCAAATGTCATTATTGAATCTGAATTTTCATTCTGAGCTAAAAATTGCATACATGGAATTTTTTTAAATTCAAATATAGGAATACATTGCCATTTTACATATTACATTTGCATTTGAATGTAGCTACTGATATGCTTCCATACTAATAAGGAATGATCAGTGATTTGAGTGATGATTGAATTTCTTCTCTTGATGAAGTCGGGGATCTGAGCTGGCTTCCAAAGGCAGAGAGTTGGCCAATCACTTCGAGACCAAGGGCACACCCATCATGATCGGTGAGTCGGATTTCTCCTTTTTTATTTCTCTCTTTTTAATTTTTTTTGAAGAATGTAAATTTAAGAGTGCAACCACACTTAATAAGGAATCTCCATTAATGGTATTATTTAATGCAAGACTGCACTTAGAACCAACGGCTTTATACATCTAACGCCGTCCTATTGTTAACTATTAATGCTGATTGATTATTAAAGATTAACTGTGTAATGTCGTATGACTTTCTGTGTTCTTCTTTCTTTGTCTTTTTTTTTTTTGGTTTCACTTTACTGCTTTCAGTGGACACCAATATGGGTGACGCCATCAGCTGCACAATACATCGTTCTTTAATCGTTATGGCATTATTGGCCAATCGCAGAAGGCTGCAATATGTAAACAAAGCCTTCTAACCAATGCCTAACTTTTTTTATTTATTTATTTATTTTTTTATTATATAAATTCCTGACCGGACAAGGAATTTCAGACATTCGAGATTTCTTTGGCATTTGAGCAGTAGCAGTTTCCCTTACTATAGCAACCACAGCAAAATGGTGGAACTAGAGAAGCATCAGATTTTGAATTTTGAAAAGTGACTTATAAACAGTCGATTTGATCAATTCTTTAAAATACTTTTTTTTTTTAAGAGGTTAAAAGGAGTGAGAATATAGTTGCTAGGCAACTGACAAATATGGACGTCAAGCGATATCTAGCCAATGACTGAAGCTAACAATTTAACTAGCTAGTATGTAGCTGTTAAATCATTTATATGGACAATGTGAAGGCACAGCGGCAATGAAAATGAGACAGAAATGTCGGGAACTTCAACATTTTCCTCAGATGTGTTGGTAAATTACTAAAAGGGGATCCGTGTAACACTATAATTACACTTAGCATCGACCGCTAACTGAACTGCCATCGGTTCTGCGATCGTGAGAAACGTCAAAATCTTCTCGTAAACGCAGTGAACACACGACCCTGTTTCAACATAGCGTTTTGACTAAGTAGAACGGACATGTTACTGTTTCTGTCTTAATTTGTTTGTTCTATATTTCACACAGCATCATCAAGTGAACCTGTAGCTCATCAGAGCGCTAATTGGTTTAGCTTAAAAAACAGCAAATACACAGCAATCCCAGCACAACCCCTAGTAGTCAGGCTTTAAGGTTGGCATTGATGCTGTTGCTGCATTGGCTGTAGCAGAACTGTAGGATGTGTAACGCTGAAGTGGACGATATATTTCAAATCTGTGTTGTCCCTCTGTACCAGGAGGGGGCGTCCTTGCACACACCATCCTTGGTGTGGCCTGGAGCGAGACCAGCGGGCAGATCCGCTTCCTCATCCTGGACCCGCACTACACTGGAGGGGAGGATCTGCAGACCATCACGGATAAGGTATGACGGACGGCAGCACCAGCCAATCAGCACACCGAACACTTTGGGCCTGGTTACGTAAAAGAATTGTTGCTTTATGTTTACGTTTGGCATTGATTTTTCGGGGTGATATGAAAAGTTTTAGAGCCCTTAAGCCACACCGATATTGACTTTACACTATTTTTCACCAAGTGTATATGGTGTAGTATCTGAGACCCTCCTCCTGTTACAGAAAATCTCAGACGGGATTGTATAATTTGATAAATTTTCCGTATCGTTCTGCTGAGAACAAGCGAGCTAGATTGCTAAGCGTACATCAGCTAGCTAGTCAGGTAATTTAATGGTATTAGGGTCCAGATAAACTCTGCAGTACGTAGCTACACACTGTAATGCATTACATACATTTATCCCTTCATGCAAGTTATAACAAAGTCTGCACACAACTTGGTTCCTGTTTTTGGCATTTGAGCAGTAGCTTCCATTACCATAGCAACCATAGCAAAATGGTGGAACTTGAGAAACATCAGAGATGTATTGTATTTTTTATTTTCTGAAGTCATGAGCAGGAAGTATCAGGAGTGAAAGTAGCAAAAATTGAATTGATTAAAAATGTATTCGGTAAAAATGTCGTCAATCAGAATGCAGGCGAATTTTAAATATGACTGATAAACAGTTGCTTTGACCAATTCTTTAAAATATTGTATTATAAATTCTTATAATATAATATAAATCTTTATAATTCTTATAAATAATTTATAATATTAAAAATTATTATTCTTTATAAAATTCTTTTAAACACAAGAGTCACGTTTATCAGTTGCCGTCGATTTTGTTTGTCGTTGTTACTTTTGTGGTGTTTATCGTTTGGTGTGGTTACTTTTGGTTACTTTTGCAGTGTTTATTGTTTGGTGTGGTTACTTTTGGTTACATTTGCAGTGTTTATTGTTTGGTGTGGTTACTTTTGGTTACATTTGCAGTGTTTATTGTTCGGTGTGGTTACTTTTGGTTACATTTGCAGTGTTTATTGTTCGGTGTGGTTAATTTTGGTTACTTTTGCAGTGTTTATTGTTTGGTGTGGTTACTTTTGTGGTGTTTATTGTTTGGTGTGCTTAATTTTGGTTACTTTTGCGGTGTTTATTGTTTGGTGTGGTTAATTTTGGTTACTTTTGTGGTGTTTATTGCTTGGTGTGCTTAATTTTGGTTACTTTTGCGGTGTTTATCATTTGGTGTGCTTAATTTTGGTTGGAATTAACAAAGAGTTCCCCACGCCAAATAATAAATAATGTAGACAAAAAAAAGCTTGCCTAAATAATAAAATAACACAGACGTAACAAAAAATTTAATCACTTTTCTAATGGCTAAATTACTTTTTACTTCCACCCTGAAGCGTAACCAGCCTGCATATTATTGGTAGTTCTTTGGTATGAATGATAAATGCTGACTGAGAGAACATGTATCTTATTTAAAAAATGCCATTTTAAGCAAATCATCTTTGAATTTGTCAGTAAATGACCGTCATTCGTTCATTGATTGACTCAGTTTGGACTCCACATGTGGTTTCACCAGAGCTATTTTTACCAGTTCATACAGGAAGCAAAAAAATGAGTGAAAGGAGGAAATGTAATCTGGCGTGATGTTTCACCACATAAAAGTCTGCATTGGAGTTTTACCTCGTGAAAACCAGTTAACACACACACACACACACATTCTTTTATAATCACACTTCTTCTCCACTAACCCCAAGTTCATTCCCATGAAAAATGGCCTGTACTCATTTTCTCCATGTCATAAACGCGTGCATCAGAATCAGGTTTATTGCCAAGTAGGTATGCTGGTGCATAACAATAAAGATAGAATGGAAATAAAAATAAAAAGCAAGTACCGTAAGAACATAAATATAGAAAAAGTACAATAAAAATATAAAAATTACAATGTGCAATATATCTGTTTTTGAGAGATGAAATGGAATGAAAGAGCTGTGCAGATTGTGCGTGAGTCTTTTACAAACTTGGTAACAAACAAATTAGATATATTTTTTAATGTAAACTGCAATGAAACCAGACAACAAAGTTACTAGAAAAAAAGAAAAAGAAAAAAAAAACAACAATCAAAGGGTGCTGTGCCACAAACCAGTCCAGCGCAGTGGGGAAAAATAGCTAACGTTATTAATGTTTAAGGCAAATGCATCGTCTGCGGTATTTAAAAAAAAAATTAAAATCTTACCCAGTTGACAAATTTCTGTAGGTGTCTCATTTATACCACCACTGTATCTGGCCCTCACGGCCACTTGCATCAGAAAACGTGTAGCAGAACTGCTGTGTGACTTCATGTCCGTTGTTAAAAAAGCTGTACAAATAAAATTTTATCGAATTAATTCCATTATTTCTGCGTGTCATGGTCTCATCGTGTATGCGTCTTTCCCCCCCATAGTTATCTGGGAGCAGACAGGATCTGGCTTTAAACTCAAGCCTGGAGGACAACAAGGTGGGCGTCCTGTCTGTCCTGTGTTTCTCACGAGTGTGTGGAATTAAATAAATAATCATAAATAAATAAATAAAAATCTAAAGGCTGTCTATATCCTCCTTTGTGAAGAATCGATGGGAAAGTCAGCAAGATATCTTCCTGACGTCGCCTCAGTTCAGCCGCACGCTGCCGCGGCCCACCAGAGAGCCAACGCCACAGGGCCAACCCCAGGATCCAGAGCAAGGTAAGCCATGCTTCTCTCCTTACGAGCGCTCCGAGACCGAGTGTTGTCGCGTTCTCTTCATCACACACTCTTTCTCCGCCTTTCTCCATCGCTTTGATGCATGGTGCTGTATTAGACTGAGCGCACACTTTACTGTGTGTTTCTTGTACATGTTGATTACAGAATGTGCATAAATTTTTATAAAATGGCTTCTTTCATTTTCATTTTTACACATTAAACACGGCGGTCAATAAAAAGAGCCTTAAAATCCATTTCTGGTAAAACGGGCAGACTCTGGCTTAATTAAATATTGTGGGTTGGAGTATAATCATAAGTTTAATCTTCTGTAGGTACATGTTTAGAAGAATAAGTCCTGTGGGCATGTGATGTGTGTATTTCAGACAGAATGACGTCGTACCGACACGGTTTACACGAGGTCTAATGAAGTTTTTGTAAACGAACCTTAAAAGCGCCGTTTGTAATCTTTAAACGTGTTCCCATGAAATGTAAAAATCTTAACAAGCCTATCATTTAAAGAAACGGAATTAAACTGTGATTCACGAGATTCTGGCTCGTTTCTTCATTTCCAAACTCAGCTCACGGTTTTCTGGCCCGGACATTTGCTCCACCGATCTGCTCAGCTCGGGTGGAAAATACTACTACTAATAATACTAATAATACTACTAATAATAATAATCATAATAATCCAATCCAAACAACACC
>JAOUQW010000030.1:351319-388920 GCA_028565825.1 Olivaichthys viedmensis | reverse complement strand
AGGTTTATATTAGATATATTACATTACTACACTGTAGAAGAGTTTAGTGAAAAGAATAATCACTGTTCATTAAATATGTCAGTTGATTCCACACTATTGAACCCTAGTGTAGATTTAATAATTGTATGTCAATATATAATAGTTTATATAATGATTCAATGGTTGAATTTGTAAATAAATTTTAAAAAGTGGCTCAGTTTCAGCTCAGTTTGTTCTCTGTTAAAACGTTCATTGTGGCATGCTGATTACTTGCTCTGAGAATAAATTTGATGTAAGTTATGCATAAACATCAGCTCATCAGTTTAATGACATGTAAAACAACTTACTGAAAATAGAATCATTTAAAAAAGGAATAATATTAAATGAGCAATATGTGTAAACAATAACTGTATAAATCTAAATATCATCCACATATGTATCATCTTTATATCATTTATATACTGTATGTTACAAGTATGTAACATTTCTGTAGTCATTCAAAATTCACCTTCTTGTTATTTCTTAGTAATAAACACTACGTAAAAAGTAAACTCTGTTTATTTGAGTTACCATCATGAATGAGAATGCTGCCTCAGAAACTGAGGGCAGAGGCACCAGATGTTACAATCATCATTATAACAGCAGCCATAATGCCATCTGATAGATGTCGTGCCAACATGTTTCAACGTTTCTAGCTTTATTAACCCCTAAAGTCCCAGCTTATTATTCAGTTATTCAGTTATTCAGTAACTACAGTGAAACTAATAGGAAATGTGTGTATTTATGAGTGTGAGAAATGCACTTGCCCAGTCTGGACCCTCCGACGGGTCCTGGGAGTTTAAGGGATTACAATAATTAACGCCCAATCACACGTATTGTATTTTGCTCATTATAAAAATGCAGTAACATTCTGAAAAAGGCAGTTGACATTTTCTGCACAAATCGGTTGAAAGAAACAAATTATTTTCTTTATGCCTTGTCTAAGCCATCTTGCCAACTTTTTTTGTATGGCACTTGTCTTTTAAACTGAGATAAATTTTCTCCAGTTTACGGAGCCTCTCTGAAAGACCAACGCCTCCATAAGGTTAAGGTTACGTGGATCTCAGTCTGCCGTTTAAAGGCTGCCATTGTTTAATGTGCCCAATGTGTCTGTTGCTAGCTGGCCACTGGAATTTGCCGAGTGGGTACGCTCTCCTGGGCTTTCTGGCTAGTGGATGGGACATCGATGTTGGGATCGCCGTCTACCTGGTAGCACTTGCCCAGGTTCTTGATGATGTTGAAGTTGTAGCGAGCCGTCTCAGCAATGCTGTTCTCCAGAATCCAGCCGTCAGACTCAAAGTCAGAATTTCCTAACTTCAGCACATTCTCCATGGAGGTCTGCAGGTAACGAACTCCTGTGAGCACAGCCAGCTGGAGAGCGGGGATAGAACAGAGCGGAGAGAAGAGAAGAAAAGAAGAAAGAAAGAAGCACAATGGAATAGAAGGAGGGAGGAATCAGAAGAGTAAAATGTTGACTGGACCCATGAGAACATTTTAAAATCATGTTCAGTAACCCAAAGTTAAAAATGTCATCCAAAGGCTCATCATGTACATCCTTGGATGAAAGCGTTCCTCGAGGGTTCTTTGAATGGTCAAGGGTTCCAGCTTCCCAAAGAGCTTCTTATTTGGAACCTTTTCTGAAAGGACAACCCTCTACTTAGGACCCTTAAAGGTTCCCCGAAAAGACAAACCAAAGAACGCTTTAAGTTGCTAGATCGAACCGCTTTTCTAAAGTGTTATAAATGGTTGAATGTTGAGAAATTGAAATGTGACAGACCTCAAAGAGCCAGATGATGAGTACTATGAGGCCGATGGACTGCATGATCTGGGTGTAGTACTCCAGCAGGGCTTGTCTGCAGCCCTTCTGGTTCAGGTTCAGTTCCTCTGTCTGATAGTCGTAGTTGTAGTGTGCAGAATTGTTGGTGATTTGGTGCTGGATGCAAGGCCTTGGAGAGTACAGGTTACAACAACTGAAGGGCACTCCGTCCAGAAGGTACTTCCCCTCCACGTTGCTTCGCTGGCGACTAACAGGAAGAAGAGGAAGCAAAAAGCAATAGGTGATCATTTGTCTAGATGGACCTGATTCATCTTTCAAGGTACTCCACATATCTAAGAGGTTAAAGTTGTGGTTCTTAGCTCTGCCTCTGGACATCCACCTTCCTGCTGGTTAGGGCTGGAGTTAAACTCTGAGGTAACCAACTCTGTTCCTGGAGATCTAAGCCTGTACAGAGTTACATATGCAGAGGTGATCTCTACCGTTTTCAGAGAGAACCAGAGATGCAGCTACAAGCTGGTGCAATAGAACCAACCACATTAGAATGTGACTTCTGGTGCATTGCAGGGTTTATAGGGTACTCATGAGAACAAGAAATGTAGCTGAAACATTGTGTGGATTATCTTTTAACCATGTTGAGATCGAGGTTCTACACTTTTAGAAAATAAGTTTTCATCTAGCACCCCAAAGGGATCTTCGGGTTTGTCTCTCTGGAAGAACCCTACAACAGAGGGTTTCATGTTTAGAAAAAATTCCACATAGAGACTCTTTAGAAAGCGAGAACCATTATCCAACCAAAGAACCCTTAAATAACCGTTGTAGTGTAGTGTCATGCTTTATGCTGTGTAAATCTGTTCAATGTAAAGATGAAAGAACGTTCAAGACCTTTCACATGACTAAAAAAGTGCTTATGAATCTCATGACTGAAAAGGTACACTCTTAGAACAAAGGGTTCCTTAAGAGTTCTTTGAATAGTGAATGGTTCTAGGTTTTTGAAAGGGTTCTATTTAGAACCGTCAAGAGTTTTCCCAGATAGACAAACCAAAGAACCCTTTAAAGTGCTAGATGGAACGTTTTTCCCCACAAAGTGCACAAGGTTTATCTGAGTTGATTGTGACATTCAAAATTCTCAGAAGATTTACTAAAAACACTCTTCCACATTTTTCCTATGGAGCGTACGGTTAAACTGACCTTCTGATTTATCCTCCAAGGTAATCTACATATCTAAGAGGTTAAAGTTGTGGTGCTCAGCCCTGCTCCTGAAGATCCCCCTTCTTCCTGACCTCTGTGAAGTCCCCTGTCCCCTGTCCCCCCCGTACAAAAAGAAATTAAATAAAACGTGTCATTCATGTGTGGTGTGTTTGTGTCGTAAAAATGGTTGTTTGTGCTGCTTTAGTTTTCTGAGATATTATAGCGGCTATATTTCAGTGTAATGGACAAGAGTGATGTCACAGTGCATTAAATCCCATTCATTTCAAAACCATTTCCAAAAATCTAACCAAAATAGTGGCAAAAAATTGTTTGTACCTGTTTGATTTTTTTTAAATATTACACGTTCAATACTTGTCATGCCATTCTCGGCCATTGACTTACATTAATATATAAAGCTACATGTCTCAAAAAACAAATCAGCACATACAAATATTTTTATGGCACAAATCAGCACATACAGCACAAACAAATTAAATACTTCACTTTATTTTTATATGGGAGGCTAACTTCATGGAGGTTTCCTTCCTGAACTTTTAGAAAAAAAAGGGTTCCTCAGAGGTTCTTTGCATAGTTAAGGTTTCTTAGCTTCCTAAAGGGGTCCTACTTTGATCCCTCTCTAAAAGGGGAAAACTCTGTTGTAGGGTTCCCCTTTCGACAAACCGAAGAACCCTTAAGGTTGCCCGATGGAATCTTATTTTCTAAGAGTGTGGTTAAGGCTGCAGCTTAACTGCACAAAGTTGGATCTTCAGGAACAGGGCTGGTTATAACTTTGCATTGTGGGGATTCAGAACTTACACTTTTAGCAACCTTGACTAGAGAACATTAGGGTTACTTGAACATGAAACTTGAAAATTGCCCAGAAGCTCTACCAAAAACACCTCCAAACTGGTGGAGACAGCTGGTAAACTTGCATTGCATTGTGAGAATTCAGGACTCACATTTATCAGGAAGCTAAGAACCGGAGAGTAGTGCTGCCAGGTTCCATCTAGCCCCCTAGGGTCCCTTGGTTAGTCCCTCTGAGGGAACCCTTAAAGATTCAGTGTAGATCCCAAAAATAGAGGGTTTCCCTTTAAAAAAAAAAAAAAAAAAGGTTCTCTTCAGAAAGCTAGAACTGTTACCCATCTAAAGAACCCTTGAGGAACCCTTTTTCTAAAGGGGCTTTTTTCTCAGCACTCTTTTTTTGGACTAAATGGATAAACATGGATCTCTTGGAGCTCCACTTACTCCATCACTTCACTGCTGGTCATGTCCAGGTAACGGTTACTGATCCACTGGATGTGGCACCAGTCTCTATAGCCATTGTTGCCACAGCACTGGAACTGGATCTGCAGGAGGTCTAGCGTATGCTTGATGTAACAGCGGCCGGGCGTGTCCGTGTCCTTGTAGTAGCGCATGGCGTCACGCAGACCCAGAAACAGAGACTCTTCCAGGTCTTTGCGCATCGTGTAGCACATCAGAGCTCCCACCAAGATGCAGAAGGTGAAGAAGAAAGTACATATGATGTAGGGCAGCATGAGTAGCTTCCAGCGTAGGAATTTGGCAGCATCCACACAGTCGTAGCAGATCTTGCCACCCAGGAAGTTGATGCCGCACGCAACCAGGCCCACGGTAATCAGCATGTTTGGCACAGAGTGGATATCATCGGTCATGAGCTCTCGTCTTTTTTGGATCTCCACTTTTAGGAAAAGGCCCAAGCTGAAAAGGATGAGGCCAGTAATCACAGAGACCCAGTTTAGCACCCACAGAGCCTGGGCCAGTTTGTCCCGATTGGTCTTAGTGAATGTCACCTTTAAGACCGCCATTTTTATTGGTGAGTGAACTGTTGATGATGGAGTCGTTGTTTGGGCAGTGGGCCGGTGGAAAAGAGTGTGGGGATATGGTCAGCAGGGAGAGGGAGAGGTTATCTTCCAGAGGCCCCCATAAGCAGCTTAGTTGAGGTATTTTTACACTCCTGCACCATGGCCTGAGCTGCAGGAGACAGCAGGTACTAAAACCAAGATGGCAGAGGACACAAGAGTAAATGCACTGCGTAAAAGAAGTCAGAGATTTAAAATGTACTTCGCTTCCAGTCATAACAAAAAAATGGCTACCGTTAGACTTTAATATCTCGTTAAAAGTTCAGAGTTACCAAGAACATGGAAATATAGCCAAAGTCTTAAGAAAACCTTGTAACTTTATAGCAGAAGACAATATAGTTGAAAAACAAATGATAGTGAAAGATGTACTAACTGTTATCGTGCAGTAATCCGCACTATATTTTAAAGTTAATGGACTCTCTAGGTGCTGCAGTTTGGAAAATCTCTTATTGAACATCTGACTGTTACACATTGCAAAAGTAATCAAGCTTAAAATTAAGTGTAGTTGTCCTGCATCATATACTATACAAAAAAATACTTTACAATAAAATACTCAGAGAAACCAAGTGCGGCAGACGACGTCCAGGTAGTAATTAACGATGGATGAGTGCTTAATCTCTCATCTCATCTCAAGAAACAGACACCTACCTTAATTTTCCCAGAGTTCACATTGTCTTTTCAATACATTAGACCCATATATTTGACATTTAGATTTCTGTTCACTTTTTCAAGACAGTCATTCTTGGTGAATTTCCAGATGACCACAGCGAGATGTGAGCAGCAGTGACTCGTCTCTGACCCCCTACATAATCCACTTACTGTCAGGATTTAATGGAACATTGCCAGGCTGCCTAGACCAATCCGAGCCCAGCAGGAGAAGTGTTTCACCCGGTCCCTTAACATGCCCCACATGCAGCCAATTAACAGACCTTAATTAATGTCAAGTAAAATCAAAACTGTGTTCACTATCAACCTGACACTGAAAGTCAAGAATTTGGGGTGTCAATGTTCTGTTCCAACTGCAGGAGAGCTCGTTTTAAATATTTGAGACATACAGTTGAGGGCAAAAATTTGCACACCCTTAAAGCGAAATGAAGAAGACAGAAATGTATAGCAGCAGGAAATTCAGTGTGTTTGTTTTCACGGGTGTTCCTTTAATATCAGAAGTAGCAAAAGTGGTCAAATAGTGTATGGTAAGATATGAATAATGAAAATAAAGTGTTTGTAACTCTGCCAGATGTCATACACCTCCTTCTTTAGATCAGGTCTGGAGAACGAGACAGTCATGACAAAAAACTCTTTTTTTGTTGTTGATTTTGCCTTATATTTTGGATTGTTGTCTCGTTACATGATGCACCCACATTTCATTTTTAACTTCTTGGAATTCTATTTTTTTGTAGATAAATAGTAAAATAGTGGTACGTTTTCCTTTTATCTAATTAAAAAAACCATGAGGGTCAAAAAACTTTTGTTCTCAACTTTAAGTTGCCTGTCTTATCTTCTTTCAACTTTTTGGTTCAACTAAATGTATCCAACCCTAATCCTAAAGATCTACCCCACTCTTAGAAAAGGTTCCATCTAGCACTTAATGGGTTCTTTGGTTTGTCCTTCTGGGCGAACCCTTAGAGGTTCTGTGTTAAACCCTACAACAGAGTTCCAAGTAGAATCCGTCTAGAAAGCTTCAACCGTTAACCACCCAAAGAACATCTGAGGAACTCTTTTTTTTTTCTAAGAATACATGAAAATATTTTATCCTAACCTCCGTACACGTATCTGTACAGCCCATGTCTGCTCCTCTCCACTGTCCCTTTGTCTTTATAGGGATTACATGTCACAGTTGGCTTGGGGAACATCTGTGGCTGGGGATAGTTAAGTCTGAACTGACTTAACTCACATGTTGCCACCACGGCCCTCACCATCATTGCAAGATGGTTCAGGATCCAAGCAGATCTACGAACTTGCTGACTAAATTCCCACAGTATTTGGACGCCAAGCCAAGGGCCTGAGAAGATAAAATACCAGTCATAAAATAGTTTTAAAAAAAAGAAGATATGTTCTAATCCTTAAACACTGATTAGTCTAAATAGAACTGGTCTCAAACTGTGTTTTCTGGCTGCTGTGCTGCTTTTTACAGATTGAGCATGATGATTTCTGATCTTCAGTGAAGAAATATGAGAAAGTTTTTGTAAAGGTGGACAACACAAAGTTATTCACCAAAGCAAAGGGTCTGGGGCAGAATCAGCACTAGGGGTAAGTGTTCGACTTTGTATAGACCGCTCGATCAATTCGGAAATGTGTAATGCCCATCACTACTGAGGACCGAGGTGTGTGTTTATAGATCTGCTCTTTGTCTCTTTTCTGTGTCTCTGACGCCACTCTGTGGAACAAAGAGAACATTATTTTCCAAATAATTATGCCCTTGATTTTTCTTTCTTTCTTTCTTTCTTTCTTTCTTTCTTTCTTTCCTATCATCTGAAAGTAAATGGCAATACAATATATCAATGTGTTGGAATTGGAAAGAAGTGTACAAGGAACATCTGTTTTCCCATTTCAATTTGTCATCTCCTCTAAGACACATGAGAGAAATGTATGCACAAAAATGCTTGCCTTCTTCCTGTACTTCAGGAACCCCTAAACAAAGAATGAATATGGAAGTAACCATGGATGTCACCTGTCTTACTTTTAAAAAGTGCACTTGTTTTTCTATTGTATTACAAAAGGAAATTTCTTCTCAGCGTCAATATTCAAAATAAATTGCATTAATTGAGTCTAAACAAGGGCAATATTGAAGGTATATGTTTAACAACCGTAGATTATAGTAATGTCTGAGTAGAAAAAAAGGTTAAATCTAGAACTGTTGGTTTTTCGGCTTAAATGTTCCATGTAGAACCCAACAACACAGGGTTTTCCTTTCAGAGAGGGTTCCAAGTAGAATCCCTTCAGAAATCTAAGAACCCATGAGGAACCCTTTTACTGATCCACCTGTAAATTAGTAAATCTTTTTTTCACTGTTTTAAGGGACATCTCTATAGCCCCTCAAAGTGGACAAGCTTATTTGTCCTGGAAAATAGAGAACATTCAGAGGAACAGTGCAACATCAGAGAACCTATGATCATCCATCAAGTGTTGGCTCCAGCACAGAAGAACAGTGCAGAGAAGCTATGAGACGTATCACCAGAGGAGGACAGAGTCAAAGCTAATATGAAGGAGACATTTCAGTCTCAGCCCTTCATGGATCAAGACCTTGCCGTGGTGATGGGGCTTGTGTACTTTGGTGAACCTCAGGACTATGTCACTGAGAGCTCAGCCTGAATTCTCACAGTTTTTGGACGCCAAGGGCAAGAACATCTTCCTCCATTAAAGTCCCTCCAACTTTTCGATCAGTAAACAGAAGGAGATTTTGGATAGATGAAGATTACCACTCCAAAAAACAAAGGCTAAAAAAAACAGAAAAATTCCAATGTCTAATTACACCTAAGGTGGAGCTGCTCTTCTCTTCTATCACCCTCTTTTGATAGCAGGGCTGTTTTTAAATCATATCAAATCAAATGCTCAGATCCATAATGAGTTGCAATAACTTAATTTATATTGGGGAAACAGCAACAGCAATATCTTATTTACATTTAGTCATGTGGCAAACACTCTTATTCAGAGTGACTTACCAGCTGACGGTGCAGTGATACAGAGTATCTGGAGAACCTGTAATCTGTAATGCTGCTTTGTATGGACTATTTCAAACCTAAGTGAGGACCCAGTGAACCAGGTGAGGAATTTTATAAACAGGTCTTTCCCCATATACAGAAGTATCTAAGCCCAATACTTATAATTAAGTTCAATGACTACACCAGAATCTTTTCTCTGTTGATGAATCAGAGGCCAGCTCTTTGGTTGGTTTAGATTAAGTTTGGAGTTTATGAACATATTAAATAGTTTGAGCAGGTTTACTTTCACTAGGATACAAGGTCACTATTCGAACAGAAAGTAGACTGTTTACGGTTCATGCCTGGACGAAGTTAAACATTAATATTAAGACATAATACCAGATTGAAATATTCACATTTAAAACACAAACAGGGTTAATGAGTTGCGTTACACCAACAATAATTAAGCTTTAACTTGAATTAAAGCAAAGTTTGTCTATTAATCCAGTTGCACCAAACTTTAAACCTTGTCTAAATATAATCAAGATTGCATTTAAAGCAACATTTAATCCTGGTTTTAGTTTTCACAGTAAACCTGGATTAACTTTAATCCTGTTCAGTTTCAGTGGTTAGGGTTGCCATGTCAGTGTGACTAAATTGGGCTGATTTTATCCACAGATTGGAAGCTTGGCGCTTTGCGTACATTAGATTAATTATATCTATACATTAAAAAAAAATCTCATTCAAGATTAATAAGTTATTTATGCCCAAATCCTTCTCCGTGATTTAGTCGACTCATTCTCATAGCTATACTTCAGATCTGAGAAATGTATAAATGCAAGCAAAAAAAGTTTAATGACTATTAAACTATAGTCATTTATAGGCTGTTGTTAGTTGTGTATCTAATTTAAAAAATCCCATTTAACACTCCTGTATTTTTTATAGTTTGAGTTTGCGTGTTTGACTATAAGACGGCAGGTTACGATGATGTGTTCTCAGTGCAGTGTCTCTCTCACTGCTGCCCTGTACAGGGCTCTATACACAACAGAGCTATGTAGTGAATAGTGAAAGGGCTTTAGTGTTCACCGGACACGCCCGCACACACACACACACACACGCGCACGCACACACACACACACACATACACACACACACACATACACACACACACACATGCCATGTAGCACTTATAGGCACTTCTACCATTTTGTGCAGCTGAATTATACATGAGGATTACATAAAATGTGCAACTTATCCATTTTTAATTAGATACATTTTATAGTTAAGGTGTGCCATGTAATATGTCCAGGATAAATTGATGTTAAGATGTGTGTGTGTGTGTGTGTGTGTGTGTGTGTGTGTGTGTGAGGGAGTTTTTCTGTGTGAGACAATACCATGGTACAAGGGCGCCTCAAAGCATCTTTTCCTTGCTTTTCCTCTCTCTCTTCACCTTCTTTACTTACTCACTCCTTATTTTTACCGATCGCCTGTTGCGTTCGACAAAGGGTGACTTCATCTCAACACTGCCATCTACTGACACAGAGATGGACATGAGTTAATCCGACACAGACAGACACACACACATACATAGCTTAGCACAGAGAGTCAAAGTGTCTAAGCTGCAGTTAATCTGTCTGTGTCTGATCTCTCTATGCCGCCGCCGCGGCTGCTGCTCATTGTCTCACTGATTCATTTCCTAATTCCTCCTTCGATTATAACATTTTTATTTACCCTGTATCTGCAATCTTCACCAGTACAGCAGCATGATGCGACGATACAGGAAGATGTAGAGAAGATAGAATGTAGAAAAGGTACATCAGGAAAATGAGAAGCAGTGATAGAGAGACAAAGAGAGAGAAGTGAGGGACGAAGAAATGGTGAAGGGAGAAGAAAAGAACCAGTGTTGTAAATTTACACACTCTGTATGTGTGTCAGCTTTTTTCCTTTAGCTGAGAGAGAGAGAGAGAGTGAGGGAGGCCCTGCTCTCTCTGAGGCACAGACGAAGGGGAGATGGAATTTGACAAGAGAGAAAATTGATTTTCTGGGATGAGATTTAGGTGTGATAGGCAAGCAGAATGAAGGTGAGCAAAGGGGCGGGAGTCATTAACACACGGCCTGCCATCAGCGCCATCACCGCGGGGAAGATGGGGCTGGAGCGTGGATGTGTGTGTGTGTGTGTGTGTGTGTATGTGTGAAAGGGAATGAGTGATTTACAAGATTTACAAGACAAGAATTTAATCTTTCATTTTACTCTAGTAACCTGGTCACTAGCAAGCTTGTGGGTATTCTATGGAAATCTGTCAGTGTAAACATCATATGTGCTGAGTCGTCGTGTGCCAGTGTACTACAACATCCAACTCAGTGGGGGCAGAGCATCCCAGCATTCCTGCTGGGGATTACTCCTTGGGTTGTATTTCCCAGTGACATTTTGAATCAGATAAATGTTTTCTGTTGTTTGTGCTGTGCTCGTGTTGCTCGAGAATCAGTCATTTTTTTTAAATTGTGACTGACGCTAGTAGTGAAGAAGTTAGAAATGCTGGAAATCTCAGAACTCTACCCATCCCTTAGATGACTCAGAAAGCAAGTCTACTTTCATTAAGGAGGAAGAGCTGGCGACAGAAATGCAGACCAAAGACCCACAATCAGCCTGAGAGTGTGTCACACAATAATTCTACTTTCTGTGGTGCTTTAGGGCATTTAGGGAAGTTAGCTTTGTCTTTTCGTGCCTTTCTTCTAAAGTTATTTGGCAGCAGTTGAAAGAAGAAGACGAGGCTGAGGAGATGCGTAGCTACTGACTGACTGAACCCAGGCCTCAAACAAATCAAATGGCTTCCGAGTGAGTAATGAAAAAAAGGGGATAAAAAACGAGAAACTGTCTGCTTTTTGGCTGTCGCTTGCTGCGTACTCAAAATGGTGTCAACTCTTCCACAAAAAGAGGTGTCTTCAAGTTTCTTGTTGTGTGAGGAAGTCTATTTTTATATGTTGTCTTTCAGAGACTCTGTTTCCTTTTAGCTTTGGTTGTGGGGGTAGGTTCCGCTCTTTTTATCTTTCTCTCTCTCTCTCACTCACTGCCTCCCACCGGTCCCTGATTTCCTCCACAGCTTCAGTGATAGGCCCCAAAAAATGAGTGCTGAGGCATTTTGTGAAAAGTGCCAATTACCGTCTATTTTCACAACATCTGCAACAGAAAAAGAAAAAATGAGCAGGGAGTTATAATTGTCATTCTCTTTACAAAGTGAGCTTTGCAATGATTAAATTAAATGCATGAGGATTATGTGTTAGAGATAGCTACCGCCATTATCTAAGCCACAGTTGCAAACCCTGGTGGATGTCTTGTCCCCCAGAATAGAGTTTCAGAGACTTTGTATCCCGGATTCTGGTGACTTTATACAACAAAGTACAAAAAGTACAAAATAGTAAGCCAACAGCAAATGCGTTCTTATGTTAAACATGTATTACTAAAAAAAACATAAAACGATTGTCAACCTCAGGGGACGTGGCCTGTTGTTTAGGTGATTGACAACTTGGTGGCAGGGGGCATTATTAGATTGTCAGGGGACGTTCACATCGAGGCGATTAGAGACACCACCTCACCCGAATAGCTCAAAAAGAACATCAGTCTAGTGTAGTGACTTTGATATTGAATATGAAGTGGTTTTTCTCTTTTGACGAGTCATACAGCTGATGGAAATAATTATATCGGAAAATTCTGGAGAACATACAAAAGGATGATGTAAATCGAGGATCGAGACGAATGTGTGTAAGTCTGACCAGGGACTAAACCAGCCCATTCCCATTAGTCCCACTGAATGTATCAGCAAAAGTCCCTGTCAATAAATCATTCAACCATCACACACCCATTTATTTGTCATCCAGTCTCCGTTGAGATCTGATTCACATCCCACCAGATATTCATCTCTGCACTTCATGTTGAGTTCCACCTTGCATTCACGCCTTCCATCCTTTTGAATGAAATGTGCACCAGAACTATTGGTGTCGACCTTTTTCCCCTTAATCCTTTTCTTTCCTACTGCATCTTTTCATTGATGCCTTCCCTTTTCTCTTTTCTCTTTTCTCTCTGTTTTTCCCCCTGAACTCACAGCTTTGAACCTGTTGGGGCTGACCTGGCAGCTGAAGCCCGTGGAAGCTCCAGTGCTGAGCCACAGCCTGGGCACAGAGGGCATGCCTGGCACCAGCGATGATACCACAGGGCCCTCTGGAGGCAGAGGTAAGAAACACAGTCTCTGATGTGGCAGGTGTGTGGACCAAACACACTCTGTCTTCAATGACAAGACAAAGCTTTTAGGTGACATTTAAAAGCTTAGAGAGTGAACAGACTGAAGGCCTTCTAATGTTCTGACATACTGGTAGACCTGGACTTTTCTTCCTTTATCTAAAAATCCGACAGCACAGCACATTTTACCTTTGGTTAACTTTTTCTTCTGTCACACACTCATACTGACTCACACATCATTTTGGTTGAAGCTACTGAAGAGCCAGTATATCTCTCTTTTTCTCTCTAGCCTTCTCACTGCCCCTCTCTTACACACACACTGATTCATCTTCTCTATGATTACAGATAAAATGTTTGTCCTTCTCATCCTCGTATCTCTCTGGATATTTAATTATTTTAGCTGCAGCTCCGATATTTCTGCAGGTTGTCTGAGAAGAATAGGTGTGTGTGGACACAGCACGCTTGAAATAACCCCACGTTATTCACACAGGTTCGAACTCTCTTGTAAGTCTCTGATAAAACAGCTCCAGACTCACCTTGGCAGACATCAGACATTGAAGAGTACGCTTCCACTCTAGCAGCCAGTCAAACACACACTCACACACTCGTACTCGCTCTGAACTTTACTTTTTCACGTTCCAGGCTCGCAGTCACTCTCTCACAGCTCACACACACTTCTAGTTGCTGTCCTGTGCTGCGATTACTTGAAAGAAAACTAAACAGTTTCCCCAATCCTAATCTTCAATCGCTCAACTTCGTAGTAGAGCCAACCATAAATCTCTCTCTCTCTTTTTCTCTGCTCTCTTTAGTTTCACATTCGTTCTTCCTCTCTCCCTCTCCACACACTGTTATACGAGTGAGTGTGTGATGAGTTGGAAGTGCTCTCCTCTCTGATTAAAGTGTGGGCTGGAAAAATGCACTCCATTTCAAGAGCTTCAAATCTCCACCTTTCAACATGGTTACATCATTCCTGCTCACACCTGCACATGTGCACTTTATGCATATGCATTTCATGCATTTCAGATTTGTCTGTGCTCTGATATATTTCTGCTATTTAACAATGGTTTTGTTCTCCTCTTCGCTGCCCTGTTCTTTACTTAATCTATGTTTTTTTTTCAAATGCTGTTTCTCTGTGTTTTGCTGTATTTCTCTATTCCTATGTTTTTTTCATGTTTCTCTTTGTTTGGCTTAATCGTGTGCTTTTATTCGGTTTTCTCAATACGACTTTCATGCCTGCTCTAACTGATCTATGCTGTGCGTCTCTGTGCTTTCATAATTTAATAGTTGTGCATGTTGCTCAATATGATGGTTTTTATATGCGACTTGACTGTGCTCTAACTAAAGAACCCTTTCCTGGGAAATAGAGACTGACTATTGTTTCAGCCCAGAGGCTCCTGGCTTTCCCTGAGGAGTCTCCTTCTTCCCTAGCTGACTCTTTTTTCCTCTCGCCGTTGGCCCATTTCTCGGCCTGCTCTCCGCTGCCCTGTATTAATGAGCAGTGGCTCACTCGACTCCTGTGATGGCCACTTCTTCCTGATTGTGTTTTCATTGTTCTTCATTTCCTCGCCATTTTTCACAGCTTTATTCTGTCAGGCCAGTGGTCTCCAGCGTCGAACTGACCTGATTATAGCAGTACTGTGTGTGTGCGCGTATATGTGTGTGTGTGTGTGTGTGTGTGTGTGTGTCTGTGTTCTCTCTCACACAAAAGCAAAAGAGAGAGTGAGAGTCTGCTGGATGCTTCATCCATTTACACCCAGCTTTCGCCGGCAGCAACAAAGAGAGTGATAGATTGAGAAGGAGAGAGAAAGAGTATGAGGGGTTTCCATTAAATCAGAAGTGGATAACAACATGTATGATTAGGAGGGTAAACAGGGCCTGTGTTTTGTTGACATGCGCTACAGGCTGGAGAATACACATGCTCTCATCATGTTGGAGCTCTCTATAAACCTTTTAGTAGACTCGGATAACATGGACGAGGGAGAGGGAGACAGAAAGACAGATAGAGTGTGGAATTGACATGTTTCCCATTTCCTGCTTTTACTATCTGGAGCTGCTACCTGAGGAGAGAGTATTGCAGAGGCCTAATTCACATATTCCCTATGGGTACATCAAAAACTGCTACATGCTCTTGGTTTGATTGTATTTTACTCCTGTTCCTCTCAGGGTGGTGTATTATATGGCCACACAGACATTTAAAAAGGACGCCTAAAACAACAGTAGTCGGTAATACACAAAGGTTTGGAGTTATATCGGTTTAACAGTTTTATCTTGCAGATACTTGGCAACACTGTGAGAAGACATCATCAATCTCCTCTTAGTTGTAGCATATTGACTTCAAACATATACATTAACCTACAGTCTATTAAAAGTTTGAAATGTGCTCTGACGAAATGTCGACGTGACTCTACCTATCGAGGTGCATTAGAGCTAAGAGTTTCCCATCTGGACAGTGGTGGCTCAGTGGTTAAGGCTCTGGACTACTGATCAGAATGTCATGTGTTCAAGCCTTGGGAATGCCAAGCTGCCACTATTGGGCCCTTGAGCAAGGCCTTTAACCTTCTCTGCTCCAGGGGTGCTCTGCTGTAAGTCACTCTGGATAAGGACGTCTGCTAAATGCTGCAAATGCAATGTAAATGGTCTAGTTTGATGTCTTCTATTAATGATGACACTCCCTACAGGCTTAAGATACTGCATACATGATACACCCCTGATCTCCTGTACAACCATCAAACACTGTTCATGACAGATGCTAAGTTAAAAGGAGCCAGTGGTAAAACGAATTTAATTATATGAAGAAGCCCTTATTCTTTTTTTTCTTCAACTCTCTGACAGTTACCAACTTTTTGTTTTCACTGCGCAGTGTGGTGGAACAGACATCCAGCAGTGGGAGGGAGCGATTTCAATTTTTTATCCATTTTGACTCAGATCTGAGGCTAAGATTGCTTTGTTTCTGGAGGGACACAGAGAATATTTTCTCTCTTTTTCTGTTTGCTTTTTGAATGCTTTTTGAATGGCTCAGAACCCCTAAACTCTTAGGCTGTTCAGTACCATAGGGAAAGAGAGGTTGATTTTCCCACATTTCTGTCTGTCTCAGGGCCTGGCACGTTTCGGAACAGTAGCATAGATATGGGCAACCTGGAAGTAGGCCGGCGAGTGACCCAGGAGGTGCCACCAGGAGTGTTCTGGAGATCCCTGCTCCATTTAAGCCAGCCCCAGTTTCTTAAATTCAACATTTCCCTGGGAAAAGATGCACTTTTCGGGGTCTATATCCGCAAAGGCCTGCCCCCATCACATGCACAGGTAACTATACTTAGTGTACTGTCTGCAGTGTGTAAACTGTGTGCATCCCTCTGCTGGAAATCCCCATTATCTTTTGAGCATTGCTGCTTCCCAAGTCTTTGAGTGAGAGAGATGCAATTTGTTTCTTGTGAAAGTAGATACATTAGGCTAACTTGCAAGCTCGAGTTTGTCAGTGTGGATCTCTTCCTTCCACCATCAAACTGCAGCTTAATTTGTAGAAATAAAACAGATGCCTGGTGCATTAAACACTCTGCCATTTTGCATACTGATTTGTTTTCATCCCCTGTCTTTGATGATGACATATAGAATGATGATTTAGTTGTGTTTTTTTTAATCTTTTGGCTCTGGTAGGTCACAAAAGAGTGTCTTACTCAGAATTGTGAAAACTGCTGAGTATTTCATTGGCTCTAGCAGGGGCATCACAGTGAACTGGAGTGTTCTGTGACTGAGGAAATTAACCTTGTTGGTTATAATATAGTCTGTCTCCAGCTTAGACACAAGTTTCAAGGTCTTATTGTAGGGAACAAGGGGTTGATTTAGTTAACCTCCTTAAAAGATCAGTAATCACTATATAACACTGGTATATATATATCCATAGATCTGAACTCAAGAACAATGGCTTTATTTTTGTTACTGACACTCACTGTCTCCGTCTCTCTCTGTCTCTCTCTCTCTCTCTCTCCCTCCCTCCCTCTCTGCAGTATGACTACATGGAGCGCTTAGATGGAAAGGAGAAATGGAGCGTGGTGGAGTCTCCTCGAGAGAGACGCAGTATCCAGACAGTGGTTCTGAACGAAGCCGTGTTCGTGCAGTATCTGGACCCAGGCACATGGCACCTGGCCTTTTACAATGATGGCAAGGAGAAAGAGTCTGTGTCCTTCAGCACAGCTATATTAGGTCAGTCAGCCTCTCCCACAGTCATCCACTCACTCACTCACTGACTCACTCACTGACTCACTGTCAGTGCCTTCGTCTCCTGCTGGCCTGCAAATTCACTCAAAGTTGTTTCCTTCTTCCATTTGGAGAATTCAGAGAGGTTTGAAGAGTAGTAGAGAAAAAGATAAGAGGAAGAAGGTTGATTTCTCTTCCCTTCTGATTTTCTACCCTACTTTTCAGAAGGGTTTAATGCTATGGGGATTATTAAGAGTCTAGAATACAACTGGCAAACTAGAAAATGGCTTTTTGGGTTTAGCAATATTTAGCTACAATATAACATTGTTCAGGAGATTGAAGAAAGGAGAGCAAATGACAGAAACCACCCATCACGATTAAACAGAAGTCATGGACAGCTGTGTAGACAGTGTGAGAGAGATGTGATGGGGGTGATGGCGAAACAGACAGCTGAAGAGACCAACATCTTAAACAACAGATATATTTCATGCATTAGCACAAACCTCTGCTACCTTTTTCATCATTAATAAAGAGATAGTATAAAGCATTTAGATAAACTAAAATACTTCACAGCCTTTTAACTTTGTGTGAGATGAACACCTTTCACATAAAGTGATATGAACATTTACACATGAAGAGGTAACTGTAATAAGTGATGTCACACCAATTAACATTATGCACATTATCAGTTGTGCTACTAAACATGGCTATTTAAATGCTTTGAGGTTTGAATTGGTTGTACCAATAATGATGCAGGGCTCTGAAGAGGAAGAGGAAGAGGAAGAGGAAGAGGGAGAGGAAGAGAGAGAGAGAGAGAGAGAGAGAGAGAGAGAGAGAGAGAGAGAGAAGAGGAGAGAGATTTAGTCCATTTTCAGCCTTGAGCCCTTTGTTTATTTGGCCCTCAGGGTGCAAGAGCATAGACGCATGCTGACAGTGGCTTAAAATGAGATTTTTTCAAAATTTTAGACACTCCAGAGAAATCAGTCATTGAACCACTTTCACAATAAAGTGTGCACAGCCTAAAGGATTAGACACCCACACATGTGACTAACGTTTCTTTTTCTTTGGGGGGGTATTTGTATATTTTTCAGACTTGATATGTCTAAAAGTGTATCCTGATATAAACTGCCTTATGACAAAATTCTCTGATTTGTTTCCGCCTCCTTGCTAGATGAAATATGAAACTGCATCGGTTTATTAAAGCACACAATTCCAAAGAAAACATGCCTCCTAACCCTGCTGTTGTTCTTGATGTTATTGCATTCAATGTTATGATTCCAGAGCAATCACAAATCTGGCTTATACTTTGTGTAATAGCATACCATTCATAATTTATTCAAAGCGCATGAGATGGGCTACTGAGTGTTTGGCCAGAGTGTGCGAGCAAAACACCTTAAATCTTCATGATATGAAAAACATTTTGCCTGTGTTAAACCACAATTAACAGCTGTTCTTTTAATTGCCATTTTCATATAGCACATTTGCCTATATACAGCTTTTTATGTTGTCTAAGCCTGCCACGTAAGTTCAATCCACTAAGATTCATCAGCCCCTGATGGATTATCATCAATGTCATGACATTCCAAGACTATTTCCCTACAATGTTCACTTTACAAAGAGGGATTTGCCAAGAACTCAGTTGGAGCTGCAAATGAGCGCCCTTGGAACATAAAGTTAAAAAATAAGTTCCATCTATTTTAGGATGGGTAGCTGAAGGCCACAAGACTCAAGGGCTAAGAAATAGGACTGTGACAGGAAGGGCGAGGGAGAGATGAGGGGGTTGTAGGGATGAACGAGAATAGGATAAGTGCAATGGGTTGTTCCTTTCATGCAGCTATCCTTTCAGTCAACTTTCCCATCACAGCTGCCATTTCTCAGATGACTGTCCTCCCTTTCACAGACTCAGTGCAAGAATGCTCTCGGAATTGCCATGGAAACGGCGAGTGTGTGTCAGGAGTGTGTCACTGCTTCCCTGGCTTCCATGGCATGGACTGCTCGAAAGGTAGGAGACCTTCCAATTTACATGCTGACCTCTGTCATAAGTGCATACATGGAGACTGGCAGGGGAAAGCTTACAATCCCCTGCTACATGCTATAGTCAAAGGAGAAACAAGGTTACATACTGAAGAAAATGGCTGTCCTGTGCTTTTTTAAGAGGCTGGGATAACAAGGTCAAGTGGAAGACAGTGAAAAAGAGAAACTGTGGGACTTAGAGAGATGGGAGATCTTGTTGAAACATTCCCTGTATTGGAACACTTTAGGCATGAGGAAATTAGGAGTTAGGTGGGGGAGCTCTACTTTTTTCATGGGTGTTATTATTTGGCGTTCTCAACATTGATATCATGAAAATGTGATTACAATGAGATTTTGATATATCTTCTTCTGTCCTAAGGACTTAATTTAACTAACTCCAGTTGGGTGTCCAGACCTTAAGTTTTGAATATTCATTGTTTGTCAGTTTTGGCATCAAAATGATATCAAAATTTTTTCTGATTCTTTTCTGGCAATGATACATGATACAGTAAAGCTTTTAAACTAGCAAAGCTAACACATTTTCCTTTAATGATCAAACGTGTATACACCGCTGTTAACAATTACCTTGATTCATGAAAATCGGCAGGATGAGTGATTACTATGAGTAATCATAGCTATAAACATGCAGCGCCAATAAAGATCAGGAACTGAAATGATCATGGACTGTTATTAGGGAAGGTGGTTTGAGGGCATTAGTCTAGCCCGCATGTTAGTGTCTAGGGGTGGCTTTCAGTGTGATTTATTACATTATTTCACCAAGATTGTATTAGAAATTATTTACTTTCCATTAAATTATAGTACCAGAGCTCATCTCCGCTCGCCGTTCACAATGAACCAAAAGTGCCGAAACTCTCGTGCGCTGCCGGATTTAACCCCTGACCTTAGGGGCTTTGAGCATTGCACGTACCAGAGATGGATGTTAGTCTCAGCATCTCATTGCAACCCTCAGAACAATGCCCTGAGTAGCCTCATAAGTGAGGGTGTATGTAAGTGTATGTATGTAAGAAAGAGAATTAGTAAATCTTATTAGATTTCTCTACTGTGGCTACACACGAGTTGGGTGCTGCCACAGGCTATTCTAAGTAATAAACACATCCCATTTCATCTAAAGTTTTAAAAAGATGGGAAATAAGTTATTGTATTCAGGGATATCTACCTCTGGGTCAGTATGTGTATGTGTTTGTGTGGGTGTGTGGGTGTGTGTTTGTCGGGATGGGGGCCATTAGGCGTCTCTAAGGCATTGGGATGATGGATGTGAGTTCATGCAAGCCAATATCTCCCATTGTTCACCTGGGAGTCTTGTGATTAATAGTTTAGTTACCTCACTGTTAGATTACATTTTGTTTCATTACGGTTTTCTTCATCTTAACCCTGCTGCCATCTTCTCCTCCCTTCTATGCTCTGACCTTCATCCTCTCTCTATCCAACTCTCTCTCTTCCTATCTGTATATCTGTTTATCTCTGCCTCTCTTCTTTCCCCTTGGTGTATGTGGATTTGCATGTGTGTGTGCTAAAAACTTTGCATGTTATTGAATCCCTCTTTCACTCTTAGGAATGCTCTGATGGAAGTTGGAGATTACACCAGCGAGAGACACACAGAGTTGTGTGCCTGTCATTCAGACCTGAGCTCCCTTTGTTATGGGTTATGGGTAATGTAGTTGGGGAACTTCGCTGATGGTGAATCTGCCATGGTCAGCTGTTGTCAGATGCCTCAGCAGCATTCGTTAAAGTAAATTGCAAATGTGCGTCTCAACAACACAACTTGTAAACAGCCTGGTGGACCGCTGAGCTGCGTGTGGTTTGTGTGTGTGTGTGTGTGTGTGTGTGTGTGTCTGTGTGTGTGTAGGAATCGGGCAGGGCGTGCCGGTCGTGGCTCTGATCTTTGAGGGTGGGCCAAACGTGATCCTGACCGTGCTAGAGTATCTGCAGGAGAGCCCACCCGTCCCCGTGGTGGTGTGTGAAGGAACCGGACGAGCCGCCGACGTTCTGTCTTTCGTCCACAAACAGACCGAGGACGACGGGTAGGACACACACACGCACACACACACACGCACACACACACACACTCTAATAGTCACCTTAACATGAACTCCTTACAGCAGTGTTTAGTGCTGAATCCGCATCATTTACTTAATAACGAGTATTAAGGAGTAACTAATAACTAGTTTCATTGTTCCCTGTGTTTTTCATGTGTTCCCTAGTTCCTAGTGTCTTTACTTTACAGGTCCCTAATTTCATTGTTCCCTTGTTTCTTGTGTTCCCTAGTTCCTAGTGTCTAGTTTACAGGTCCCTAGTTTCATTCTTCCCTAAAATGGACTTGAAAATATAGTCTGTCTCGTTTAAAAGGAGGCATAAAGACGGCTGTCTTCTAACAGTCCTTTTTCTGGACAAATTTGAAGGAATAGCTACAGAAAAACATGTAGGAATTTATTAATCGTGATGGTTATTAGAGACGGAACCAGACCTTTTTATTTTCCCATACCGAAACTGAACCTTGAGTATCGGCCGATACCGATCCGATATTTTATTTTAACTATTAAGCTTTAAAATGAGTGATTACTCAAACTGCTCAAACACTCGACTAGCCTACAGGAAGAAATACACAGCCATCAACACGACTTACACACACACACACACACACACACACAGTTGCAAAAATAACTTCATATGCAAGGCTGATTTCAGTTTATAACCGGTAGCCTGTACACTATTACTACACTCTTACTACACTATTACCTCTATTAATACACTCTTACCTCTGTTACTCCACTATTACTCCACTCTTACTCCACTAATACGCTATATACACTATTACTACACTAATACACTATTAATCCACTATTACGCCACTATTACTCTACTATTACTCCACTATTACCACTGTTACCACTATTATTACACTATTAATCCACTATTACTACATCACCGCCTGCTGGATATGTGGGTTACTACAGTAATGAACCCAGTTGGTACAGATGTGGTGGACTCACTTTTGATTGTACAGCTATGAACAGGGTGACTGTGACATGTGCACTAAAGCGTGTGTGTGTGTGTGTGTATGTATGTGTGTGTGCGTGTGTGTGTGTGCGCGCGTGTGTGTGATCACACAGGAGTCTTCCAGACGGTGTCGAGGCCGACATCATTGCGACAATCAAAAAAACCTTTAACTTCAGTCAGAACGACGCGGTGCATCTCTTCCAGACGCTAATGGAGTGTATGAAGAACAAAGAGCTGGTAACACACACACACACACACACACACACACTTCAGACTGCTTCACAGACACACATACTGACCGTTCTGAGCTTGTAATGTTGTGTTTGACTGGTTTTCTCTCTCTCGTTTTCTCTGTGTGTGTTGTGTGTTCTCTGTGTGTGTGTGTGTGTGTGTGTGTGTGTTTTAATAGATAACTGTGTTTCACGTCGGCTCAGAGGAACATCAGGACATTGATGTGGCCATCCTGAAGGCTCTTCTGAAAGGTACGTGTGTGTGTGTTACCGGTTCTTTGTTCTTCACACACTCTGTGTTGACCTTGGCCGAGCTCCAGCTGCAAAGATCCAAAGGTCCAAGGTCACAGTCCACACCAAACCTTTCCTCCTTGCTCCAAACTGTTCCACATCACTGCACTATTTTAAACGTTTTAGCTGTTAGCTTAGCGGAGTGTGCTTATAAATCTAGAACCTAATGAGTAAATCAGGGATCCAAGCATCAAGGGTGCAAGTAGGGGCATAGGGTCCCTTTTTTTTGTAGCTTTTCACTAATATTAGGGGGCCAAGCACTAAGGGGAACATGGCCCCTATTGTTTTTGTAGTGGCTTACTTGGGGGCGAAAAACGGTAACACTTTATTTGTAGGGTACCTACATAGGGCTTTTATAACACACTCGTAAGCATTGCATACATCTTCTTTAAAGCAGTATTCCAGCATTTTATCCTTATCTCTCAAGTTATTCGTCGTTTTTCACTAACAGCACATTCATGACACTTTGGGAGAGTTGTAGGAGGGCTACATTAGTGCTTCATAACAGTGTTGTAAACGAAAATTTGATCACCGCTTTAGTTTGAGGGCATTTTTCAAGATAAAAAGTCGAGAAAGTTTTCTCAGTCGCATAAAACCTCACGAGTTTCGACATGAGCCTTTGTATGTATGTAAAGATGTATGCAATGCTTATAAATGTGTTGTAAAAGCTCTATGTAGGTACCCTACAAATGAAGTGTTGATTTATTTTGGGGGGAAATTAATGTTTTGTAAATGTAAAATCTGCTCTTTTCTAATAACGCACTAATGCAGAAGACCGAAAAATAAACGTCTAAGTCTTCAGCATGTCAGAAACTGTGACTGTATCTGGTTTCAGAACGCTTTATTAGCTTATTTGCATAAGAAATACATTTAATAATTATTTTTATATATGTAGCATGTGTTGTTTATTTAACATCAACAAAAACAGACTGTGGTGACTCGGTGCTCATAGCTCTGTACTAGTGACCGGTTTAAATCCCAGCACTGCCAGGAAGCCCATTTTGGTTATTAAGCAAGTACAAGACTCTTATAATTATTATTGTAAATAATCCGCGTTAGTGGTAGAAGTAGCAATATTTTAAGACCCATACTTCTCAAATGATCAGGTCTGTACTTGGCTTGAATTGGAGGAAATGTATGTAAGTCAAATGCGGTTTTTAAAATGAAATACTTTTTTTATTTTTTATTATTATTATATATATTTTTTTTTAATAAATCCAATTTCTTTTTATTTTTGTTCTTTAATATAAGATGAGTAGGTGATCAGGACGGCACCCTGAGAAGGTGAAAGATAAGTAATTAGGTAGCACGCAAAACAAGTTTACACTGACAACAGAACCTCTGACATAGCTGTGTGTGTGTGTGTGTGTGTGTGTGTGTGCAGGCACTGACGCGTCTGCGTTTGACCAGCTCGTGCTGACGCTGGCGTGGAACCGAGTGGACATCGCAAAAGATCACGTATTTGTTTACGGACAAAAGCTACTGGTGAGTGTGTGTGTGTGTGTGTGTGTGTGTGGTTAAACTGTCACGTCTGTTAAAACAGTGCAATTTTAAACCCCTAAGGAATCACATTTCTGTTTTTACTGAACACAGTAAAATAAACATTTAGAGGTCAACGTGGTCAGCTTTGTGTGTGTGTGTAGGTGGACTCCCTGGAGCAGGCCATGCTGGATGCATTGGTGATGGACCGAGTGGATTTTGTGAAGCTGCTGATTGAGAATGGTGTGAGCATGCACCGGTTCCTCACCATCTCACGCCTGGAGGAGCTTTACAACACGGTACACACACACACACACACACACACACACACACGCACACCCTGAGACCCAGACCAAAACTGTGAGCATCAAAAACAGGACTAACCCTACGCCCACATTGGCACAGACGCGAATAAGCGTCCGAAAGTCATTCATTTTCAGTGTGAGCTGACGAGCTACAGTGACAGGGGGCGGAGCTAGCGTTAGCGACGCGAAGTGGGCGGGGTGAGCGACGAGACAAAGTTGTAAAATTGAGACCCACGCCAAGACTTTGGGTCAAACTGCTTCTTAGTGAGTTCCTCTCTCTGTTCTTACAGAAACAGTTACCGGCAAACCCCACATTGCTGCAGCTCGTCAGAGACGTCAAACAGGTACACACTCTTCACCCCACACACACACACATACACACACACACACACACACACACACACATGCATCCTGTTGTTGATAATGACCACATTAATATTATTGTCCTGCAGGGGAATCTCCCGCCGAACTATAAGATCACTTTGATAGATGTGGGCTTGGTGATTGAGCACCTGATGGGTGGAACATACCGCTGTAACTACACACGCAAGCGCTTCAGGATCATCTACAACAACCTGCATGGCAACAACCGGGTAATTGCACAGCTATTGTAGTGACCCAGCTCGAGGACCCCAAAGCTGTTCAGCTAGCTGGCCATCTAGCTTACACTAGTGTCACGTGGGGAATTGTGTCACCGTCCCATAACCTTCAGACAACTCTTCCTACCTCCATAGGTACCGCTGTATGATTGGAAATGGACACGGGTACTCGACCGATATGGATTAGTAACTGTAGCGCACCGCACAGTCCAATAGGAAAAAAACACTCTATAATGTCGGGGGGGAATGACGCTTTCCACAACATGTATTTTATACAGAAGTGTACGCGCAAGTGTAACTGGTGTGTGTGGTTTCCGTAGCGATCGGGTCGTGCCCCACCCAGCGCACCTCCTCTGCGGAAGAGTCACGAGGCCTTCAGCATTCAGGCCGACAAGAAGGAGAAAACCCGGCACAACCACTTCATCAAGACCGCTCAGCCATACAAACCAAAGGTAGAGTACAGCCTGTCTCTCTGCCTGTCTCTCTGCCAGTGCCAGTCTCGCTGCCTCTCTCTCTGCCTCTCTCTCTGCCTCTCTCTCTGCCTCTCTCTGCCAGTCTCTCTGCCAGTCTCTCTGCCTGTCTCTCTGCCTGTCTCTCTGCCTGTCTCTCTGCCTGTCTCTCTGCCTGTCTCTCTGCCTGTCTCTCTGCCAGTCTCTCTGCCAGTCTCTCTGCCAGTCTCTCTGCCTGTCTCTCTGCCAGTCTCTCTGCCAGTCTCTCTGCCAGTCTCTGCCAATCTCTCTGCCAGTCTCTCTGCCTCTCTCTGCCTACCAGTCTGACTCTGTCTGCCTGCTTGCCTGTCTGTCTCTCTCTGAGTTCAGTCCAGTGGAGACTGCCTGCTTGTCTGTCTCTCACATAACCACTTCATCATGTCCGCACACTCTCTATCTGTCTGTCTACGTCTGTTTCTTTCTTTCTCTCAGTCTCTTCTGTATGTTTCTAACTTTCTTTCATTGTCATTCTGCTTTCCTTCATTCCTGTAAATCTGTGTCTCTCTCTCTGTCTGTCTGTCTCTCAGCTGGAGTCGGGCGGTGATGTGCAGCACAGGCGCAGTAAGGAGGAGGTGGTGGACATTGATGATCCGGAGACTCGGCGCTTCGCATACCCCTTTAACGAGCTGCTGGTGTGGGCCGTGCTGATGAAGAGGCAAAGGATGGCGCTGTTCTTCTGGCAGCACGGGGAGGAGAACATGGCCAAAGCGCTCGTCGCCTGCAAGCTCAGCCGCTCCATGAGCTACGAGGCCAAGAAAAGCGATGTGGTCGACGACACGTCCGAGGAGCTCAAAGAGTACTCCAAGTGAGTCAGAGTCCGTCACGGTGATTCAGAGTCATTCATGTCCAGACAGACATGATGAGTCAAGATTCAGTGAATGTCTAATGCATAAAGTCAGATGGTGTCCAGTTCAGTGAAAATGAGTGCCTTAGTGAGGTGTAGATGCCTAATGGGTGTGTGTGTGTGTGTGTGTGTGTGAGCCAGTGAGTTCGGGCAGCTGGCGGTGGACCTGTTGGAGCAGTCATTCCGGCAGGATGAGATGATGGCGATGAAGCTGCTGACCTACGAGCTGAAGAACTGGAGTAACTCGACGTGTCTGAAGCTGGCCGTGTCGTCGCGCCTGCGCCCGTTCGTCGCTCACACCTGCACACAGATGCTGCTGTCCGACATGTGGATGGGCCGCCTCAACATGCGCAAAAACTCCTGGTACAAGGTGCAGCTCTCTCTGTCTGTCTGCCTCTGTCTGTCTGCCTCCTTCTCTCTGTCTGTCTGCCTCTCTCTGTCTGCCTGCGCCTCTCTCTCTGTCTGTCTGCCTGCGCCTCTCTCTGTCTGTCTGCCTGCCTGTCTGTCTGCCTGCCTCTCTCTCTGTCTGTCTGTCTGCCTCTCTCTCTGTCTGTTTACTTCTGTCTAACTGTTTGTCTTACTCTCTCTCTGTGTGTGTGTGTGTGTGTGTGTGTGTGTCAGGTGATCCTAAGCATCCTAGTGTTTCCTGCCATCTTGATGTTGGAGTATAAGAGTAAAGCGGAGATGGCCCACATCCCTCAGTCTCAGGACGCTCACCAGATGACCATGGAGGACAGTGAACACAACCTGCAGAACCCCGACGACATCCAGATGGTACACACACACACACACACACACACTGTTCCTGCACACAGACTCCATTTGTAACAACAAAATGGGGGGGTGGGGGGATGGGCTTTTAGACAATCAGATTTTGTCTTTGATATTTCTGACTGAAACACGAGGGACACTTGAAAGAACTCAAAAAGGAGACCAGCGACACTGTAAACTAGGGAACAAGGAAATTAGAAACACTTGAGGGGCACTAAAAACAAGGACAAATAAGGAAACTATGGACACTATAAACAAGGGGGAAAAAGGAAACTAGGGCCCTGGAAACTAGGAAATAAAGAAAACAAGGAAGAGGGAAACAGTTGCTAGTGGCCCAGGATTACAGGTCTTTATTTACAGGTCCTTAGTTTTCTTGTTCTCTCGTTTCTAGTTTTTCTAGTTTACAGGGGTTCCCTAGTTTACAATGTCGCTAGTTTACAGGTCCTTAATTTCCAGTGTCCCGAGTTTACAGGTCCATATTTTGCAGGTCCCTGGTTTCTAGTGTCCCTAGTTTCCAGTGTCCTGAGTTTCCAGGTCCCTATTTTACAGGTGCTTGGTTTCATTGTTTTCAGTGTTCCTAGTTTCCTAGTTTTGTTGTTTCTAGTGTCCCTAATGCTTCAGTCAGAAACCTGTAAAAACTAGTGAAACTAGAAACATTAGAAACAAGGGAACAAGGAAACGAGGGACATGACGCACTGTACTAGACATCATTGAAGAGTGATTAGGTCTTGTGTGCTAACCTGTGTGTGTGCGCGCAGGATGTGTTTAAGGAGGCCCGGATGAACGAGCACGTGGAGGTGAAGAGCGAGGCCGAGGTTCTCACGCGTTCACGCCGTTTGCCCATCACGCGCAAGTTCTACGCTTTCTACCACGCCCCCATCGTCAAGTTCTGGACCAACACGGTGTGTGAACGTCCTTCCCACGATCCGTGTGTGTGTGTGTGTGTGTGTGTGTGTGTGTGTGTGTAAGATGCTGACTAATGGAGTGTGTAACCCTGCCACTACTGCCCTTATAACACTGTGTGATTATGGACAGCACGTCTCACTGATGCTATCAGCTTCTTTAACAGAGATACAGGTGCTGGAAAAACGCCCTGAGCCGCTCTCACACACACACACACACACACACACACACACAGGGAAAGAGCATCTTTACTGCTGGACTGAAACAATAGGCAACAGGCAACTGTGGGAAAGAACTGTGTGTGTGTGTGGTTACTCATCCGTCCTTAGTGTTCTTACAAGAACGTCTGCCATTTTTAAGGCTCTGTCCCAAACGCTAGAGTTAACCACTAGTTAGTATTCTTACCTGAACGTAGGCAATGTTAAAATTGGGTTCAGGACACTGTTTGGTGATAAGTTTCTGCTGACATTCGTGATTCTTCAATAAAACATCTGCTCAGAGGAGAAACTCTGGTGGACCACCAACATCCAACCAATCAGGACAAGGGGGCGTGTCTGCTCGCCTGTCAATCATGTTGCCTGTTTCAGAAAGCTTCACCTGAACAAGCATTCACGTGCTCCAGCTTGCGTGTGGATGTGTTTTGGGGGTGTGGCTTTGGAGGGAACACTGAGGGCCAAAATATCTAGGGACACTAGAACAAGGGGGCGGGGCGGGGCGGGGGGGCGAGAAGACTAGGTACACTGAGGATGTGTAAACTAGGGGAACTGAAAACAAGTGGGGAAGAAACACTGTAAACTAAAGAAGTAGGAAACAAGGGACCTAGAAACTAGGGAATAAAAGGAAACCGACTCTACAGTTAGAATTCACGTCTTTAGTTGGCGTTCTCACTAGAACGTCGTGCGTTTTAAGGTTCCGTCACAAACGCAAACTTAACGTTGCTTGTTACGTGTTAGATTACTGTTTCAAAGGGGCGTGAAATGAGAACAAACGCTTTGTTTTGTGTGCAAATTATACATCCGAATGTGTGGTGGTGTGAACGGAACGTCTGTGTAAGTGGATGTAAGTGTGTGTTTTATCTGTGTGTGTATGTGTGTGTGTGTGTGTGTGTGTGTGTGTGACGGCGTTCTATCCACCCGTGTTTAGCTGTTCTACCTCAGCTTCCTCATGCTCTACTCGTACGTGGTGTTGGTGAAGCTGCCGTCTTTTCCGTCGCCGCAGGAGTGGGCTGTCATCTTCTACATCTTTACCTCCGCCATTGAGAAGATACGCGAGGTACACACACACACGCACACAAATGCATACACACATGCACTGTGTGGTTCAACAGGTTCAGCAGATTTGATGGCAACATCCCCTAGTTCCATGAACGTTTCCATAAAAACATGGCCGACCAAACCGTCGCTCAGACCGAGGAGTCATTTACAAACGTATTTGTGTGTTCGTAGATTGCCAGAAGTCGTTCTGTGCTTAAAATGAGTTAGCTAACGTAATGTGACAGCGTATGTAGCTAGCTCACGCAGCTATCCTGCTAGTTTGCTAGCTATGTTTTAGACCCTTTTCACACTTCCGGGTTCTACGTGACGGGAGTCGTCATAGGAGAAAAAAAAAAAAAACATGACATGAGCATGTTGGTCCACCTCACACGTTCTACAAGAAATTAACATTTTCTTATGTGCAGTCTGTCGAGACGAGAGATTACAGAAACGATCAGAATAATAAAGTGACGGTTTATATATGCGCATATTTAATGATTATAGCGTTTTTATTAGAAGTCAGCAGCCTAAATTATTCTGTTCCCTCTAAACATGCAGAACAGTAAAAGTGACGGTTTATATCTACATATACGCATAAACTGGCATTGCATTTATTCTAAATCAACAGCGTTTATGCATTATTAATCTTTTACATGTGTATAAATAAGATCACGTCGCGCACAATTACCCAACTTTTATGTTATTTATATACAAGCAGCGTAAATCTGCATCGCCATTTCCCCCAACTAATCACTTAATCTTGAATATCCCACCATCATTCACGCACACACACACATACACACACTGTCTACGAATACAAAAGTGGCAGCCATCTTCTGAAATAAAGTGAATACCCCAATCAGTAATGTGATGGATTATTATTTTTATTTTTTTTACATTTATTTATTATTTATATCTTCTTCTTTTTTTTTTTTTTGGATCGACATTCAAAAATTGTGCCGTCACGTAGAACCCGGAAGTGTGAAAAGTAGTCCAGTGGTGTTCAGCAGCAGAAAATTAGCTTCCGCTAGTTGGGGACGCATCCCGGCTAAGCCAATAAGCTAGCGAGTGATATAGTGAATATTCATGCACACGTCTATAAATGACGTGCTCTGTCTGTAGATGTTCATGTCTGAAGGTGGAAAGATAAGCCAGAAGATCAAAGTGTGGTTCAGCGATTACTTCAACATCTCCGACTTCATCGCCATCGTGATGTTCGTGGTGGGCTTCGGGCTGCGCTTCGGCTCCGACCAGTTATTCACAGCCGGGAGGCTCGTCTACTGCCTCAACATCATCTTCTGGTATGTCCGGCTCCTCGACATCCTCGCCGTCAACCAACAGGCCGGACCGTACGTCATGATGATCGGCAAGATGGTGAGGCTCATTACTTATTAAATGGTTATAATCTTAAAAAATTATTCTTAAAATACGTCATGATGTCTGGCAAAATGGTGAGTTATGATGATAATAATAATTAAAGTGTGTGTGTGCAGGTGGCGAATATGTTCTACATCGTGGTGATCATGCTGGTGGTGTTGGTGACATACGGTGTTCCCCGTAAGGCCATCTTGTACCCCGACTCTGACGCCCACTGGTCCCTCATCATCGATGTGGTCTTCCAGCCCTACTGGATGATGTACGGGGAGGTGTATGCCTACGAGATTGACGGTACACACACGCACAATAAATCAGTGCTTTCATGTTATACTTTGATCATTCGGAGCCATAGGCAGACACAGTGATGTACCAAATACTGTGATATAACTCTCACACCGAGACGGTGTTGTATTGTTACACACCTAATCTTCTTGCTCTGTGTGTGATTGTGTATGTGTGATTGCTGGTGTGTGTGTGCCACACAGTATGTGCAAACAACAGCAACACCGAGCCCTATATCCAGGAGCTGTGTAGAACGGGGGTGTGGTTAACTCCGCCGCTGCAGGCGGTTTATCTGTTCATCCAGTACATCCTGATGGTCAACCTGCTCATCGCCTTCTTTAAGTGAGCCACACACACACACTATATATAGTAATAAACCCTACTCTACACCAACTTGACACCAATAAGCCCCACTATATATCAACTTTACAACAATAAACCCCACCATATATCAACTTTACACCAATAAACCCCACCATATATCACTTTTACACCAATAAACCCCACTATACACTAACTTTATCGGCAGCGTTATGCCAGTAAATCTCACTCAACAGTAACTTTACACCATAAACCACCAGTCTACATGGACTTTACACCAATAAACCCCACTCTACATCCACTTCACACCCGTAAATCTCACTCTACAGTAACGTTACACCAGTAAATCTAAACCAACTCAACACCAATAAACACCACTCTACAGAAACTTTACTCCAATTAACCCAATTCTACAACTTTACTCTGCTGAACATCTCTCTAATTAGTTTTTAATTAAATGCAGTAAACTTTAACATTACTTATTAATGAACAGAAATAGAAATTAATAGAAATAGCAGATAATTTGACAAATTTCCTGCAGTCATAATAGCAACATTTACCTGCAATAAACGTGTGTGTGTGTGTGTGTGTGTTCTCCTCAGTAACGTGTATCTGCAGGTGATGTCCATGTCTAACCTGGTGTGGAAATATCAGCGTTATCACTTCATCATGGCGTATCATGATAAACCCGTTCTTCCTCCACCACTCATCATCTTCTGCCACATCGCTTCGCTCATCAGCTTCCTCTGCAAACGCAGGAAAAAGGATAGCAATGCTTACGGACCAAGTACAGTTACACACCCCACAAACACACACACACATCAGTATCTTGCTCTTCAATACACACACTCACTTTATTTCCACTTGCAGAGCTCTTCCTGACTGAGGAGGACCAGAAAAAGCTGCACGACTTTGAGGAGCAATGTGTAGAGACGTATTTCCACGAGAAAGACGACATGTTTCACTCCGGGAGTGATGAGAGGATCAGACTAACCTCAGATCGGTTAGCATCATTACTGCTAAATGACACTTTACAACAACTTTACACCACTCAATAGCAACTCTACATTTCCAAATATAGTACACATTATAACCTACACAATATAAACCCTAATATAGAACAATTTTACACCACTAAATGGTGCACTACAGAGCAACGTTACACCACTAAACCCTGCTCCACAGCAACGTTACACCACTAGACCTTGCTCCACAGCAACTTTACACCACTAAACCCTGCTCCACAGCAACTTTACACCACTAAACCCTGCTCCACAGCAACGTTACACCACTAAACCCTGCTCCACATCAACGTTGCACCACTAAACCCTGCTCCACAGCAACGTTACACCACTAAACCCTGCTCCACATCAACGTTACACCACTAAACCCTGCTCCACATCAACTTTACACCTCTTTACAGCAACCATACACCACTCTACAGTAACTTTACACTACTAACCCCCCACTCTAGAGCAACGTTACACCTCTTTACAGCAACTTTACACCACTAAAACCCACTCTAGAGCACTTTAGAACACTCTACAGAACATTTACACCAATAAGCACCTCTCTACAGAAACCATACACCACTAAACACTGCTTTACAGCAACTGTACACCAAGAATTTACTCTACAGCAACTTTACCACACTAAATGCTGCTCTACATCAAAATCCTGATTTACAGTAACTTTACACTACTAAACACTGCTCTACAGCAACTTTACAACACTTTACATTACTAAACACCATTCTAGAGCAACTTGACACCATTAAACACTACTTTTTAAAAACATCACACAATGAATCACCACTGTATACCAACTTTACAAAGCTCTACAACAACTTAACAGCACTAAACACTGATCAAATTTACACCACTAAAAACCACTCTGTAGCAATTTTACTTCCAAACACAACAACTTTATACATCATATAAAAATACACATCAATACATTAACTCCACACCACTGAATGCACACTATACATCGATTTGACAGCTTTAGAATTGTGCTTGTTTCCTCAGGGTGGAGACGATGAGCATCCAGCTGAGGGAGGTTGGGAACAGGGTGAATTTTATAAAACGTTCTCTGCACTCTCTGGACTCTCAGATCGGTCACCTGCAGGACCTGTCTGCTCTCACCGTGGACACTCTGAAGGCTCTGACGGCACAGAGAGCGTCCGAAGCGAGCAAAGTGCACAACGAAATCACGCGTGAACTCAGCCTGTCCAAGAACGTGGTGCCTGGCACCGTCGACACCGTCCCGCCCTCTAAAGCCTCCATTTTGGTTCAGCGAAGTGTCTATCCACCCCCGTCCAACATGGCTGACTCTCTGTTCGGGCGTGGGGTCTCAGAGGGGGCGTGTCTGAGGGAGCTCGCATTGACCCCCGAAAGGAGACCAGTGTTTTCTCCGGAGGCTGGATCCTCCGTCGGTGGCACGCAAGCGCACGCTCTCGCTCGTCTGGACGACGCCGGCGCCAGCAGCCTGCCAAGCGCTCGCGGCGCCGTGGCGACCTTCTTCGTCAGCACACCCACGCAGCCAAGCAGCTTACACTCACACACGCATGCACACACACACACTACACAGACGGGCCAGTCTCGCACTCCGGCTGAGGCTGCTGTGGAGTTTGGGGCCTTCGTGGGTGAGTATGAGAAAAAGGAAGGTGAAGATGATGATGATGATGATGGTGGAGAGAAAGGAGCTTCCTTTTTTTACCCAAACGTTGTGGTTGTGAGTGAGTCAGAGTGCGAGTGTTACGTGAATCCCGCCTTCACTGACGATGAAGGCTCCATACAGAGCCAAGGGACCACACACTCCCTCCCAGGCCCCGCCCCCAGTTCCGGCTCCGCCCCCAGGAGTCTCCGTCCCCGGCGTTCTCAGCACTGTAGGGGAGTGCTGCAGCGACTCCGTGGACGAGTCCGAGTGAGAGGTTCGGCTTCAGCGCCCCGCCCTACTGCCCTCTGCAAATCTCAGGAGCGGTTTTCAAACCCATTTACAGTTTATTCTAATTTTAGGATATTTAGTGCAGTTCTGAAAAGTCCTAGAACGGAGAAAGGACAAAAAGCAATAAAGTTTACAGAAAGAATGCAGCTGATTCACTTGACAAACTCGGACAAATCAGATTAGACACTCCATTATAACAGACAGTTAGTATTTATAGGTCCAATAACCTGCTTATTTATTTTAATAATACGAGCAACGCCGATATACTCACAGTCGGGTCCAACAGTCCGAGTCACTACCCAGAGCTGCTCTTATTCCATCAGTTATCAAACACTAATTCACATTAATACGCATTATTCTCCTTCATTAACACTGCGTGTGCCATTTTTATGTAACAAAGAAGCTAGGCACCTGTAAACTAGGGACATTGGAAACTAGGGAAGGAAGAAACCACTAGAAACAAGAAACAGCAGAAACTAGAAACATGAGAAAAATGGAAACTGTAGTGACTAGAAACAACAAATAAGGCAGCTTTAAACTAGGAACACTAGAAACTAGTAGACACTAGGGATATTAGACATTAGGGAAGAAGAAAATGGGGAGATTAGAAATTAGATAGGAAGTCGACTAGGGGAATGCCTGGAAACCAGGAACACTAGAAAGAAGGGAACAATGAAACTAGGGAATAAGGAAACTATCGACTTGGAAACTAGGGACACTGTAAACTTGGGAATAAGGGACTAAAACTATAGAAAGTACGGAACACCTGGAAACACTAGAAACTAGGAAATGAGGACACTAGGTACTCGTAAACTAGGGACACTGGAGACTAGGGAAGAAAGAAAACTAATGACAACCTGGAAACTAAAAACGTGAGAAACAAGAGAACAAGGAAACTAGGGAACACTTAAATACTAGAAACACTATAAACAAGGGCGCTGTTTGAGAGCTGTTATTTATGGATTATAGAGCTATATCAGTGGAGAGAGAGGACTAGTGTTAGTGTGTGATGACTGATGGGATATACCCAGCTGTGTGTGTGTGTGGACCCGCCTGTGTGTATATGGTAAGGCAGTACAGGCTACTGAGTTGGGAGTTTGAAAACCAGTGACCTAGACCCCCGTGTTAGTGTGTTGGTGTTGGTTGGTGTGCGTCCTGTACGACGTGCAGGAGAAAGCGGTGGTCTCGGGGGGGGTGTGTGTGTGTGTGTTATTCACAGGTTTTGTTGATGTTGGGAGAATAATGAGATCAGTAACGGTGGGAGTCACTGATTAAACGTGTGTGTGTGTGTGTGTGTGTGTGTGTGTGTGTGTGTGAAAGGTGGAGGTTAAATATGGAAAGTGAGGTGATGGTGATGCATTAGCACAGTGTAATGTTCTCTCACTGCTTAAGGATGATGTCACTGTGCTCTGGGAATCTCATTTATTTATTTTATATTTTATTTATTAATTTATTTACTCATCAAAATTAAGGCTGAGGCTGAATTCCGTCTGAGCACATAATAATAATAATAAATATTATTATTATTATAAGTTATTATTATTATTATAATGAAGGCCCTTAGTTATTATTATTATTATTATTATTATTATAAAGGCCATTAGTTATTATTATTATTAAGGGTAGTCATAATAATAGTAATAATAATAATAACTAAGGGCCTTGTTTCAGCAACTGCTGTCTTCTGGTCACTCAACACTTGGCTTTAATTACTAAGCTAATGCTGTTATAGAAAATGCTGTGAGGTGTTCCTCTCCTGTAGAACCAGAAGTTCAGGGTTATTTGCACAAATGCAGGTTCTGTTTCAGATCATTTTTTACATCTCTACGGCTCTAGTATATATTTTTAAATACCAGATTAGATGCTTTTTTTCTTCTTCTAGGTTCTGGTTTGTGTTTTTCTTGTCCTCGTTTTTTAAAAACTGAATATATCATTTTGAAAAAGGAAAGTGTTATATACAGGACAAGGGTCCGGTAATTTAATTATTTATTTATTGCAAACATTTGACAATTACGGAAAACCAACAAGGTTTACAAAAACACTTTTTAGAAAAGATTTGTCTTGTTTTTAATTCTGTAAACATGAGCAGCACCCCCCAGTGGCCAAGCCTCTCGAACGCCTGCTGAAACCTGATTGGCTGATGATGTTGATGCTTTTTAAAATAATCAAGTAGTACACAAAGCCGCTTACAGACCAGCGCAAATACGCCCCTTCGGTCAAGCTGTTCCTGAGAGTGTTATTTTAAATGTTATAGCGCCCCCTAGTGACACACGCCCCCTACCTTAGTGTGCTTTCTAGAATCAGGTACTTTTATAAGCTTTTTAAATCAGTTTTAAATCAATCAAGCTACGATTAGGAAGGATTATGGCTATGTGACTATAATGTTTACAAATATCAGCATGTTTTTCATCATTATTGAGGTTTAAACTCTTGTAAATTTTTGACATCAATTTTATTATGATCAGGTAAAAAAAAAAACCTTAAATTTCATGAATCCCTGTGAAATGTGGTGTTTCTACACCTTACGATTTGTGCTGTGTTGTGTTTTAACAGAATCATAATCAGTAAAAATCCTAACAAAAATAAAGCTAAAAAATGGAGCACTAACTATAATAAGAAGCTATACTCACCTTACACACAGTAGTAATACTCTAAATGTGTGATGATTGGTGGAGAAGCAGTGTGAGGAGTAACAGTACTATATTCGCCTTACACACACAGTAATAATACACTAAATGTGTGATGATTGGGTGAGGAGTAACAGTACTATACTTGCCTTACACACTAATAATACTCTAAATGTGTGATGATTGACAGCTGGTGTGATGATTGGTGGAGAAGCAGTGTAAAGTCCACACTAGTGTGAAGTGTTCGATTAACCGTTTCCAGAGCACAGCCATCAGACAGCAGTGCGTGTGTGTGGGAGAGGTCAGACGTGTGGATTTGCATTGTTCTCACACATTCCTCTTCTTCTGAAAGGTCATAAGGATGACTCTGAAGGTCAAAGGTCGTTCCCTAAGCAGAGCTCTGTGGGCTGCAGGCAGCTCGGTCACAGCAGCAAGGTCGGTCTCTCTCGCTCTCTCACACACACACACAGAATACAGGACAGAGTGCATCAGAGTCATGTGACCATGACCTTCATTCCCCTGTGTGTGTGTGTGTGTGTGTTGCAGGGAGAGGGTCACATGAGGACGGTGAACTCTTACGCCGGTTTCACGGAGCTTGACAGAAATCCTGCATTCCTGCAGCCCAGTATGAACACACACACACACACACACACACACACACACATATATATATATAAGTAATAATGCTTTCGATTTTGATTCTGCCAGTTGTTTAGCCTCTAATACAAACAGCAGCACAGTAGTTTTGCTAGCTAGCAGGTTGAAGTAGGCCGATAGGTATGATGATAACTACACTACCTGTCAAAAGTTTGTGCACCTGCTCATAGAAGGGTTATTAATTAAGGGCTATTAATACATTTGTACTATTTTCTCCTAGTGTAGAATAATAATGAAGACATGAACACTATGAAATAACACATCTGGAATT